>JAQZBX010023370.1:0-30891 GCA_029593785.1 Cabassous unicinctus | reverse complement strand
GTCTTTTAATTTTAACTTTCGGAGACAGTTCTCTAGCCTTCTCTGGCAGCCCCCTCCCTTTTCCCAGCTGGGAAATATTTCCTCTCCCCTCTGAATCCTCGACAATCAGTCCCTGTTAGTAGAGGAGGAGATTGGGAGATTTGAATATCTTTAACCCCTTGCAGGCTCCAAGGCAAACAATGGCGCAGCCCCACCCAGCTTGGACTGGCTCTCTGGACAGGGCAGACCAAACCTGGGAGTCAAAAGCAGGGTGTCAGCCCCAGGCTCTCTCTCCCCTCTCCTGTGGAGTTCTCAACAATTAGTCCAGGCTATAAGAGAGGGAGATTGTGAGGGTCGGGTTTCTTCAGTCCTTCCTAGGCTCCCAGGGCAAAATGCCGTGTGGAGGGGACTGTGGGGCTCCGCAGCCCAAATTTGCACGTCAGAACCTGAGTCAGCCTAAGGCTGTGTCCCTCTCTCTCCCCTTTCCCCCTTTGTCTGTAGTGGCAGGCCCAGAGGCCCGAGAATTCTAAAGAGTGTGGGGGAGGGTGCCGGCAGCAGCCGCCGCTGCTGATTAAAAACTCACGGTTCTGGTTCTGTCGTCGGGATTTCTCTCTTTTGTCCCTCTCTCCTCTCGGTGGTATGCAGTCTTCCCCTGCTGTCCTAAACCCTAGAAGATCTATTTTGGGTCTGTTTCAGCCTGTTCTCTAGCTATTTTTCTGGAGAAGAGATTCCTGTGTGTTACTAGTCAGCCATCAGAAGGACATTCTTTAAGTCGCTGTATTTTGGAGTCTCTTTGTTATAGCAGCTCAGCCGTCAGCTACATTCCAAATCCTGCTTGTTCCTTAACCCCTCTGAGTCTCAGCTCCACTTTTTGTAAAATACATATAATATCAAACTCGTGGGTTATTCGGAAGGATTAAATAAAATAAAAAGCCCCAGCTCAAAGTAAGGGCACACCAGATCTTAGTTCCCTTCCTTCCCTGCTATCCCCTTTGGGGGCCTACAGTTTGAAGGGGAAAGTCATTCCGCCCCCCAAGAACTCCCAGTCTGCTCGGGGAAAGCAGGTCACAATCTGACATGCCAACTGAAGTTATTAAAACCTTTACATGCTTGTTTTGGTCTTAAGCCAAAACACATTCCATTTGCCCACCCCACCCCCTGCTACAAATGAATAGTTTTCTTTTATTTGGAGACTGGCACAGCTGCTCACTCGCAGAAGCGTCCTTCTCAACTCCAATAAGCCCATCTTAGAGCTACCTTAAAATAACAGACTTTCCAGGTGGGGAATCCTCTGGCTAGGATGGTGGGTGAGGAAACCCGACTTAAGTGGCTGCCAATGGGGGGGGAGGGGCTTATGCGCACTTCATACCAAGGTCAGTAATTACAGGGTTTCTACTTGGCTCCACTTAGCACCAGCTGCAGTGTTGGGTTGCTTCTCCCCCCTACTGGTGGAGAGTGGGTCGATTAGCTCAAAAGTATTTCTTGATCATTTGCTGAATGTTGAATACATTCACATTTGCTGAATGTGCTAAGGAGATGGAGAGGAAGAAATGGACACAGAAGAAGAAACAGAGTCAGAAACATCGCCACCACTAGCACCTTGTAGTGGCCAGCTAGAAGCCAAGAAAAGTAACCAACTCTAAAATCTAAAAAGGCCGTAAGGGTGCTACATTAAAGCCCATTCCACACCCAATCACCTGGGTAGTTTGTTAAATATACAGATCCTTAGGTCTCCCCAGGGTGGGGGTCCAGGAATCTTATTTGTAACAATCTCCCTGGGTGATTCTGGAGATGCCAGCTGACACTGGTCTGATGACAGATTTTTAGGAAGCACGACACTAAATGTAACGAGGGAGGACCTTGATGCTGACAGATCTGGATTCAAATTCTAGGCCTAGGGTACAAAAAGGACCAAGCATGAAAGAACTCGATAAATTGGACTTTGTCAAAATTTAAAATGTCTGCTCTTCAAAAGCTACAAAAATTAACAGAAAGACCACAGACAGAGAAAACATTTGCAAAGCATATATTGGATAAAGGATTGGTATCCAGAGTATAAAAAGAATTCTCAAAACTCAATAACAAGCCAATAAAAAACACCCAATTGAATAAACAACTATAAAAACAAATGGGCAAAAAAATTGAGCAAATACTTCACCAAAGAGATACAGATGGCAAATAAAATACATGAAAAGATGCTCAGCATCATTAGGCATTAGGAAAATGTGAATTAAAAGCATAATGAGATATCACCAGACACCTATTAGAACAGCTTAAATTAAACCCTGGGCCCACAGACAGAGTACTGGTTCTAAAAGCTCAGGCAAAGTACCTGCCTGCCTTATGCCTTATGCCTCAGTTTACACCATTTAAGGTAGAGATAATGCCAACTCCACAGGTTATTGTCAACATTTTGTAAAATAATGTATCAAGTGTCTGACTACAGTAGTGCCAGAAAGGCATCGCCGACGTGCGCACTCCCTCACCGGTGGAGTGTGGATTCCCTCGCCTTTCCCGAGCGCCTGATGCCTTCAGCGTCGCGGAGATGAAGGCCGACGCCGGCAGGGAGCTCTCGGGCCTGTGCGGGAGCCAGCAGCCTTCCACAAGCCAGGCTGGGGTCACACCAGCTTCAGGACACTTCCCGCTCCTGCTGCTGGGGACAAGCAGGAACTGGAGCCGCAGGAGCTCACACGAGGCGCTCGAAGCCCCATGACCCCCTGCCCGCACGTCTGCTCTCGCCGTCTCTGCTCTCGCACCCGGCCAGCTCTCTCCCACAGGCTGGGGCACTTGGCCCTGGCAACGCCCTGGTAGCGCCCAGGAAGCAGAGCCCCCATTTCTCCCCGAGAAGGACTCTGATTGGCCCTGCTTGGGTCACGTGTCCATCTTTTGGACCAATCACCGGTTGCTGGTAGTCACGTGCTCTCTGAATTTAGGTTCCCCAGAAACCAGAGCGGAGGGACGTGAACATAGGTGGTTTGTTGGAACGTGGCTGAAGCAAGCAGGAGGGAGGGAGGGGGGCAAGTGGCGGGAACGCTGGTAAAGGTGTATCATTGAGCTGCCTAGCACCACGGACCCTCTAGGGAGCCACGGAAAGTACACCTCAAGATGGACCTTGGAGAGCCGGGAGACTGAAGCATTTACCTACTGGTTCTTGTCCTCCAGTCGTTGAAGACTGCCCCTCTCCTGCCCTTCAAGTTGCACCTGGGCCTGGGCTGAGCCAGCTTGTAGGGCTTCAGGGCAGAACAGGCACAGTGAGGGAGCAGCCACCTGAGATGGGACCCTGCCACAGGGCACATGGACTGCCACCAGAGCTTCGGCTGAAAAGGAAGAGGGCCAAGGGGATGAGATGCAAGGCTCAAAGGACAGCCACCCCTGTGGCCGGGGAGCAAGGTCTAATCAACAGACGAGGGGACTGGGAAAGCAGTAGGTGCAGACCCAACAGCTCCCTCAGTCTAGCACACCCCTACACCAACGTCCAGTACAGTAAATAGGATGGTGTGGAAGGTCCACAGGAAGGAATAGCTGTCCCTAAGCACGTGGAAACTCTCAGATTGCACTTCCAGAGGTGACTGCCCCCGGCAGGGTCAGCAGGCCAAGATCAGATTCAGACCCTCAAACCACCCCATCCCCACCTGCCCTCCAGCACTGCCTGTTTCCTGTATTCTCACCTTCAGCAGCCAGACCAGGCAGAGCTGGCACACAGCCCAGGCTTCTGGGCTCTGACCAGTGATGACAGAAAATCCATGCTGGGGCTGCTCTTCCCAGTCTTCCCCAGGGGAATGGGAAAGAAAACATCCCAGCCAGATAGTGAACTTTTCTCCTTTCTCCTTTTCCAGCATCTCCCCACAGTGGAAAGGGTGTTCACTGCTGCCACTAAGAGAAACAGCCCCTGGGAACTAAGAAGCAGGATTCCCACAGCGGGTTCCAGGGCTGCCTTCAGCCTGGTCCAAAAGGCCAGTGCAGACTGCATCTGTGTGATGCAAACCCAAGGGATAGATCTTGAAAGGATGGGATCCAGGAGGGAGGGCTGGTTCCATGCTTCTGTGCCCCAGAATCTTGGCTCTCACATTCAGGTAGGGCCCCCCTGGCCCAGGTATCTGTAACATGTAGAGATGTTCTTGAACTTGGACTTTATGAAGAGGACAAAGAATTGATACTTTTAAATGACTAAGCCCTCCCAGGCTCAGAACAAGAGTTCAATTCAGTTAACTTTGTAGGTAAGAGTTCATCATTATCAGATAACACATATCATCCACTGTGTGTCAGATTTCTAGGGGCATATTTAGTAATTACAACTTTATGCATAGGTACAATTACTATCTCCATTTTACGACGAGGAAACAAAAGGCCAGCAAGGTTAAGTAACTTGCATGAGGTCACACAGCAAATCAATGTCAGAGCTCATTACCAGTACCCTACAGTGCCTCCCAACGTGGGCATAATTAACATAGTCACTAGTAAGAGACCCATGGTCAGGATCAGCTAAGAGGACACCCCACTTCTTTCCCTGATTGAATTCGAATTTGTTCTTTATTTTCATAGAACTTGGACTTCCTCTGGGAGGCCCTAAGCTGTTTGCCCTACACAGGAGATTTGGGGCTTGACAGATCACAAGGTCTCAGGTCCTTTGCTGCAATTTGCAGAGTATCTCATCCTCTGCCTGCAGTTGCTTAAAGTTCACCTGAGCACCAGGTCTTTAGCAACACCATTCCTTAAGGAGGTTGGTGCCCTCTGCTATATAGTCACATATACGCCAGCTCCTGAGGAGACCAGGGCAATGGCCTCCTGTCCTTGGCGAGCCGGCTCCGCTGTCCGACCGGGAGCCCTGTCACTGCCCTACCCACGTGCTGCCCTGTGTCCGCCCTTCCTTCAGCAGTGTGGTGAGTGTGGGAAGGGATTGATCTGCTGCTTTGGGCAGGAAGAGTAACTTCCTGATTGAAATAGATCCCCCACTGGACAGAAACGCAAATGTCTCGACCCTTCCTGCATGGAATCGTTAATCATTCCCCAGCTTCAAGACACAGGAGCGTCCATGTTTAACCTCGCTTCTTAGCCAAGTGCCTGTGTGTTGCCCGCCTGGCGAGGAGAACCGTCAGTCAGAAGAGAGGCAGGGTGAGTGGGGCTGAATCCAAAGACCTCTGGAGCCTTCCCGACTGCACGAGGAGTGCTCCAAAGGGGCTGAGTGAGGGAAGCAGGGCAGGTAAGTGGGTAGCTCCTGTGGAGGGGCAGTTTGGTGAAGGTCTCCAGGAGCCTTCTCTGACTCTGGCCCCCTGAAGAGAAGGGAAGGAGGATGGAGGGAGATCCTAAACCTCAGCCCGAGATGCTGAGGCTGCAGCACTTTGTCTTCCCCACCCCAGGGGCCAGGATATTCTAGAACTGCCAAGCCTGCCCAGGGAGAGCTCAGAGGTTTGATTATGCCCCGAGTATTGTGGGGGCACCTCCAGTGTCTCCGTCCCTCTGCCAGAATAGAAAACCACAGTCTGGTTGGGAGACTGGATGCACATACAAGTTAAGAGCCGAGGAGCCAGAGGAGGGTTACCTGGACAGGCTTCAGGGAAAAGGTAAGCCGGAAAAGAAATGATTGGCCTTGATTGGCTAAGAGGAAGGTGAACGCATTCCAGGCAGAGGAAAAAAACATTTGTTTGTTCATTCATTCAATAAATCAATAAGCATTTACTGATTTCCTGCTATGGTCAGGCACTGGTTTAGGCCCTGGGGACACAAAGATAAATAGGATGTGACCTTTCTCCTGAGCAGGGCTGAGTCTAGGATGAGGCAAATAAGGCACCTTGGGTGCAAAATTTAAGGAGACACCCCCTCTCGGGTACAGACCCCATATCAGCATGCTTCTGAGAGCAAGGGCTTCCTTAAATTTTGCTCTCTGGGTGCCTCATTTGCCTCACCTGAGTCCTGACCCTGCTCCTGAGAGGTTCATAGTCTCTGATGAGCAGAAATCTGAAGGTGGGAAGCCCTGAGTGGCCTTAGCATGGCACTAAAGGCCCTCGAGATCCCTCCCACCTACCTTCTGAGGTCTGCCCTCTTTCCCTTTCCCCTCAAGCTCTTGCCTGGCCACACCAGGTATGGTTCTCTGAATGTGGTGCACACATCCATGCCCCTGCCCCCCACCCAGAACTCCCTCCACTCCACCCCCTTTCCTGCCTGGCAAACTCCTGCCCACCCCTCAAGACGCAGCTCCAGCATCACCTGCCCCCAGTGGTTCCTGATTCACCCTCAACCACCAGAACCATACCTGGTGACCTTGATACCCAGGACAAGGACAACAATGGTGTCTTCAGGTCAGCTTGGTAGCGTCTGATATGCAGGCAGGTGGGAAGTGGGGGGTGAGGGTGGACAGGATATTATTAAGTACGCCACCGGGGGCTTCCTATTTTAAATAATCATTCTTGCTATCAAGCACCTTGCTATGCAGGAAGGTATGTTCTGTCATCATGTAAATGTAACATTTTTCATTACACAATCTAAAACATTTTTTTCCAAATGCCACACCCTCTAGATTTGGCTGGCCAGGGGCAAAACCCCCATTGCCCAAGTTCCAGCAGCAAGGCTTCCCGGGGGCAGGACCATGCCCTTGTTCATCTCTGGGCCTCCGGGACCCAGCACGGGGGCTGGCGCTGGGTCAGAACTCAAAGCCACATGCGGTGGCCGAGTGGACTGGATGGTGCTGCGGATCGGGGTGGCCATGGAGGAGACCGTCCTGACTTAGAACATGAACAAGAGGTGTGCAGGCAGTGAGCAGGTGGCAGCCAGTCAGAGGAGGAAGAGAAGGAGGAGGACTGGCCCCTGATGAAGGGCAGCTCTGGCTAAACCCAAGTGCCTCTGGGAGGCAGGAGCAGCAGTGAGGTCCCAGCACACCCATGAAGCTGGCTCCAGATACCAGCCCCGTCTGCTTGAATGAGAACCTCCTCGCAGCACACTAACAGATGCCTAGGCGAGGAGAGAAACTGCAAAGAAATTATAACCCCTGGTTGTGACTTCTTTCATGGAACTAAAAACAGCACATCGATCCCACGCTCTCGTCATCCAGATGGATTCCCCAAGGGGGACTGAGGATGGAGGCTACACTGGCCTGGAGAAGAAGGACGAACCTCAAAGCCCAGAGCAAGACCTGCACCCCCCGGGCTGGGTTTGCAGGCCACAGTGGGCTCCCAGTACCACCGCCCAGTGACACCCCCTTGTCAGGGAGCACCACAGGAGATCCAGGGGACGGTGATATTCTGCCCCTTAACCTTTCCAGGTTTCCTTAACATTTCCAGGCCTGGAAATGTTAGGCACATCAGCACCAGCTGAAAAGCCAATACCTCCTCCCCAGGTGGGCCACCTGAGAAAGGTCGCTGACCCTTGAGAAAGTCAAGAGAGGTTGAGAGCATGGCTGGAGGAGCCAAAAGGAACTGAGTCCCAGGAAAGCACTTTTTGAACACATTACACTGTGTTATTACTACGACAGCGGTTATGAGCACCTGTGCCCAGCTGGGTGGGCCCCAAATCAACCACACCCTGTCCCCTTCCAAGAGTCACCTGGAATGGGGAGTCACCATCTCCCATTGCTAGTCTCAGCCAGCAACCGAGGACATGAAGAGGCCCTTGTCTGCCCTCAGCCTGCCCCGTCCTCCTCACCCCTCTCTCGGCCACGGGCAGGCTGCTCAGGCTCGTCAGACACAGCTGCTGCCATGGGCTCAGACGCTTTGGGCCCAGCCTTAGCAGCGAGTGAGGGGGCTGGGTCACAAGCTCTGGGTGAAGGGGCTGCTGCATTGGGTGCCCGTGGAAAGATGTGACAGTGGTGAGGTGGGAAGGCCTCGCATTCCAGCCCAGGGCCGAAGCACCTCTGCTCCCAGAGCAGATGGCTTGCCAGGCAGGGCAGCACAGGCTCTCCAGGAAACCCGGGGAGATTCCTTCTTGCCAGGCCCAGCCCAGCCAACCACGGCTTCTTGTTTCCCACTGCATCAAATGGAAGCTCCTTGAAATTCCTGCCGGGACCCTTCTCTGCCCTGTCTCCCAGCCCTTCCCCAGCCTTCCTTGCTTGGATGAGCCTATTAGAGTTCACCTTCTCTTTAGCCTGACTGGTTATTTTGCAACAAACATCCATTTTGTATCTGTTGTGTGCCACACACAGTGCTAGACAAACCTTTAGAGGCTACCAACATAAATGGTGCACCTGCCCTCACCCTGAGGCTGTTTCCTGAACCCACAGGATGCAGTACAACTCGGGGAGGGGGGAGAGGGAGACTCTGGGTAGCAGAGTCCAAATGAGATAGGCAGGGTTAGGGACATGTGAGTGGGTCCTCAAAGCCAGATCTTACCACAGCTTGATCATTCCCATCTCAGGGCCCTTCCTCAGCCATCCGTGAGCATGGAATGTCCTCTATCCTCCAGCTGGGTGCCTGCCTCTCACCTGGCTAAACGTCACTCTGGGAGCACAGTGGAAGGCACGAAGAGAATATGATACCACGATGAAATAGGAATGCTGAAATTGTTACTATTTACTAGCACTTGTTCTGTGCCAGGAACGATGCTAAACATTTAACACACATAATCTCTCTTAATCCTTACAATGGTTTTACAAGGCAGGTATCATTATCCCTATTCTACAAATGGAGAAACTGAGTCTCAGAGGGTTGGAGTCATGTGTCCAAAGTCACACAGCTAGCGAACGGGGTTCTGTTTCTTTCTAAAGCCTGCCTTATGACCGCCCTCTATACTGCCTCCCAAAATGGGTAAAGACCCAGCTCAAAATCCAGCTCCCCAGAGAACCGTCAGGGTTCCCTCAGTATCACAACTGCAATTTAGTTCTTGGGTCGGGCCATCTAAATCCTAATTGGACAACTCTACCTGTCAGGAGGAGAGAGCAAGTACAAAGAAAGACAGTAGACAGCAAGGGTCCTCTCCACGCCCAAGGGCAGCTCAGCTCATGGATGGGGGCTGGCCGGAGTAAAAAAATCAGATCCTAATGCTTATTTGCCACCTTGGATGGGCCCCTTAATGTTGACTGTGCGAACGTGGACAACGGGTGCACTCTCCCTGGGCTTCGGTTTCCTGGTGTAGAAAATGATGCAGTTGGATGGGGGCAGTGGTTTTCAACCCAGACTGCCCATTAGAGTCAACTTAGAACTTGAATAAACACCCATTCTCAGCCCCCCAGGCCCCTACCAAAGGCTGGGGTGGGGCCCAGACATGGGAATTATTTAAAAGCTTCCCAGGCGATTCTAACCTGCAGCCAGAGGTGAAAACCAGAACTGAGCCCCATCCCAGTTCTGCGCTTCTCCAGGGATCTATGGCCTGGTTGGCCTATTTTTGTAAATGAGAGTTTTGTTGGAAACAGCCACACCTGTTTGTTCATGCTCCATTGGCAGAGCTGAGTGGCTTGGCATAGACCTGGTGGCCCGCAAGCTGAAAGCATGGACTGCAAGCTCTGGGGGTGGGGTGGGCTCCTTTGACAGTGGCAGCAGCAATGCTAGTTCTCACTTCTTAGCACTACTGGGAAGGGGCAGGAGGGCCCCAGCTCTGCTCTCCATGGGGGCCGGGACCCTGCCTTGCTCACTGCTTTTTCCTCAGCGCCTGGAACAGTGCTGGCACACAGAGAGCTCACAAAGTATCTGTTGAATGAGTGAATGGATGAAGGAACAAATTAACTCAGACCAGCTTTACCTGAAAAGCACACCTGCAGAACCATCCTCACCATCCCTCCGCCTCAGAGCAACTGGAAGCCCAGGACAGGAGCTGAGTTAGAGCAGGATGCCTCACCCCCTTGGGAGGCCCAAGTCAAAGAGAAATGCTTCGGTCTTCCAAGTGCTTCGCTCTCCTGCCCTCCTCCTCCAGCCCACAGCATGCCACACCCACAGCAGCTCTTTCTGCAAAAGCATGAAAATGTGAGCAATGCTCTGGGCAAGGCAATTTCCCTCAGCCCCCCATAAAACCATTGGAACTGCACTGCAGAGTTTTTCTTCACTGAATGCACTTCCCAAGCCCCCGCTGGACAGGCAGAATGGGCTTTGGAGAGGGGGCCGTGCCAAAGGAGCTGTTCTTTTCCCCTTTGGGATCAGGTGGTGACAGCGAAGGGGGCAGGGGGCCACTGGAGTCCTCTCCACTCCTACTGGGGACAGTGAACCCTTCGCCTAGGCAGAAAGGGTGAAGGGCTCCTTTGTGCTCACCACAAAGGCAGGGGATGGAGGGACGATGCCTGGCTCCAATCCTGGCTCTGCCCCCACCCTCCGGGTGACCATGGCAGCTCCATCCCTCCAGGTTAAATGAGAGGACTGGACAAGAGGATGCTTCGAGGAGCATATATCCTGGCGTGCATGTGACTGCCTGCACAGAATATAATTGTCTCTAGTCCATGGAGGCAATTTGGTAAATGCTCAACTAAACATAAATTTGGTTTAGGTATGTATTCCTAAGAGTTTTTATATTTTAAAAACTCACTATGAGGGAAGTAGATGTGGCTCAAGCAATTAAGCTCCCACCTACCACATGGGAGGTCCCAGGTTTGGTTCCTGGTACTTCCTAAAGAAGATGAGCAAGACAGCAAGCTGATGCAATGGGCTGGTGCAGCGAGCTGACGAAACAAGATGACACAACAAAGAGACACAATGAGGAAAACATGAGAGACACAACAAGCAGGGAGTGGAGGTGGCTCAAGCAATTAGGCACCTCCCTCCCACTTGGGAGGTCCCAGGTTTGGTTCCCAGTGCCTCCTAAAAAGAAGACAAACACACAATGAACAAACACAGAGAGCAAACAATGGCGGGGGGCGGGGGATAAATAAATAAATCTTTTTTAAAAATTAAGAAAGTCCCTTAATTTAGGAAAAAAAAAAACTCACTATGAAAAATAGGACTATATGCCCCTTCCCCTCAACAATTGGGGTCGGTGGGTTAAAGTGGGGGTTCTGGAGTCAGCCTGTCTGGTCATGTAGCTCCTCTGTGTGACTTTGGGCAAGTCACTTTACCTCTGAGCCTCAGTATCCTCCCTTGTAAAGGATGATAATTGTACAGCGTGGCATAAGCTTGGTGAATTGTAGTGTCTGTGGCTATCATATTGGGGGGAAACATGGAAACGTGCTGCTCTGATCCGCCTTCAAGGAAAGTCTTGCTGCCCAGCTGCAGGGAGAGTGAGATCCACCTCTAGCTGTCGGCTCCTTCAGGGCCTGCAGAGAGCACTTGACTATCTGGTCACGCCCTTCCCAGGGCAGCTCTCACTGGGGACTGAGCAAGGAGGGGCTGTAAAGACACAGAGCACACAGGCAATACTTGCCCCAGAGTCAATTCCTCCCATCCCCCAGGTTGCTGGAGCCTTTGTCAGGCCTGCAGCAGAGTTCCCTTCACAGGTGTTGATCCCTCTTAACTTGGGCTCTGGCCTCTGCTTCCAGAAAACCCAGCAGGTGGCACATATTATTATTCTGAGCTGATGCAACCAGAGCATTCAGCTCTGGGCCCAGAAAGTCACCCCAGCAAGGCACAGAATGTCTGCACCAGTGCTGGGGAGGTGGGGACCAGGGCGCTGCCGCTGGTCGGGATGGTCATTGCCTGCCCCAGATTCACCAGCCCGAAGAGGAAGCAGAGCCCTTCCTGCCTTCCCTCCTTCCTCCTTTCCCTCCTTCCCTATTTTACCCCTCCCACCCCTGCCCCCTCTTCCTGCACACATATGTGGAGCACCTACTCTGGCCAGGCATGAGTGCTATGCAACTAGTAAGACAGGGTCCCTTTCTTCAGGGAGCTTACAGTTTAATTACAGCTTCCAGACATGAAAACAACTCAATTTAGTGTGGTAAGTGCTCAGGTGGAAGGTGCTGTGGGTCACAAAGGGTCATTCAGGGAATCAGGATTCTTCCTGGAGAGGGATGTGTCTTTGTTGAGTCCTGAAGGGCAAGTAGGAATTGGTCAGCCAAAGGAGGGTGCAAAGAGCTGTTTCAGAGAGAGGGGTGATAACCTGAATATACAAATGCACAACGGCCAGACCAGATATAGAAACAGAGCCCTGACCCAGCAAACAGACCAGGGAACTCTGACCTGCTGCGTGCAGCGACCTGTCCGGGAAGCTAAGGCACAGTCCTATGACTATCAACCCCAAATAGCCAGGATTTGATCAATAACTGGCAGCACTCCTAATTTTTACCCCTGCTTCCAACTTAGGAACAATTGGAGAAGGCCAAATATGTTCCCCTGATCAGTCACCTCGGGTTCCCTGCTTCTAGTTAGCCCACCCCCAGCGTCCCCAGGCCAACAGCCTCCAATCAGGGCATTCCTGGAGGCTTCCCCTTTTTCCACTGTAAAGCTTTCCCACTCCTCTGCCTGCCTGTGAGCCTCTGTCAAACACAAGTGATGGTGGCTGACCCCTGTGCTACGGCAAGCTCTGAATAAATAGCCTCTGATTGCTCTCAGTTGGGTCTTCATTGATTTCTGCAGGGGCCGACGCCTGTCAATGTGGACCAGGTGTCCATCACTTGCTGTGATGCTGTGGGCAGTTCCCACTTTTCCGTGAAGGCATCTTTGCTTCCAAAGGCCTCACATTCAACGAGCCAGGAGAGCGGCCTGTGGACATGGCCTCCTTGTGGTTAGTAGCCCGTGGGTTTCCTAAGGACAGTCACTACACCGCCTTTTGTCCTCGTCATCTCCAACTCACAGCCCACCTCATTTCGTCTTTCCCTACGTGTCACCCTCTCCAGCCCCCTTTCCCACACAGCTCTGCCTCTGCAAGTGCACGACAGACCAGAGGCCTTCAGTGACCCCTCCAGCCGGGCTGACTGCTCCCCTCTCACATGACGGCCCTGAAAACCCCCCGCTTCTCTCCAAGCACTGAAATCCCAGCCCCTCTCCCCTCTCTCCAGCAAAGTTGGCCATGCAGTGAATTTCTATGAACAGTCTTATTTCCCCCTCAGAGTCCATTATAAAATCAGAGATTATTTCCCATGACGGCTAGTAAACCTTAACAAATTGATATTTTAACGGTTATGCCTTGTGACGCCCTGACAGCTTTATAAGAAATGGGAGATATCGTCACCGCTTCGTAATTCACCTTCCCTCTCCTTAATCCGGGACCAGCCCTCTTTTTTTTAAAAAAAAAAAACAGCTTTACTGAGATAAAATTCACACACCATACAATTTATCTGTTTAAAATGTACAAGTCAATGGCTTTTAGTATATTCAGAGCTGTACATCCATCGCCACAATTTCAGAACATTTCCATTACCCCAAAAAGAAAGCCACCCCCCCAGCCATCAGTTCCCATCAGTCCCCATCAATCTCCCCCATCCTCACCAGCCCTGGGCAACTTCATACGACTTCTCTCTTTTATTGGCCATTGCCTAAAGCATCATCATCATCATCATCATCATCACTATTTGTAGAACTCTTTACCATTTACGAAGTCCTTTTTATATTATATTATGGTAGACTGATTGCAAAAATATGGTCCCTGTTTTTCCTCCCTTCCTGGCCACTGTGGGCCTGGTGGCTGCCCTACCCCTTGGCTCTGGCCTCAGCCATGCTGCTGGCTTTGGCCAATGGAATGTTAGCCACCGTGAGGGAAACGGAGGCTTGAAAGAATGCTTGCATTTTTCTGCATCCTCTCGTGCTCCTCTACGACTGCCCTGTGAACATGCCTGGGCTGTCCTGTGGGGAAAAGGAAGTGCCCGGCCCAGCTGCCCCTCACCTCAGCTGCCAGCCAGCCAGCCAGCAGGCATCTGTGGGGGCCCGGCCGAGCTCAGGCTACAGCACTAATACAAATGTGTGAGCTGGAGAGATGTTTATTGTGGTATGCCGCTGAGGTTTTGTGGTTATTTGTTAAACAGCATTATTGTGGCAATAGATAACAATTATCTCATTTGTTCCTTACTACAATCCTGTGAGGTTGGTAAAGTAAGAAAAAAATGTAAAATTGAGAGGTGAAAATAGAGGCGAGCAAGGGAAGGAGCATATATTGAGCACCTACTCTGAGCCAAGTCCTGGACTTAAAACTTTCACATATATCATTATCTTATTTAATCCTCACAACAGTGATGAATGCTTTTAGCTGCAGGCAACAGTAGCTGCCAGTGCCAGTGTCTAAAGGAGTAAAGATATTCCACTCTCTCATGGAAAAAGAAGTCTGGAAGAGTAGGCACCCCAGGGTTTATGCGGTGGTTCAACAATGTCATCAAGGACCTAGGCTTTCTGTCTTTCTGTTCTACCATCCTCAGTGTGTCAGCTTTTCTCACTCAGGCTCATCACCAGCTTATCCTGGTTACAGGATGGCTGCCATAGCTCCAAACACCACGTCTTCACCCACCTACATGCCAGGCAGGAAAACAGGAGCAGGTTTCCTTGACATTTCAGGAAGAAAAGTTCTTCCCAGATGTCCCCTTATAACTCATTGGCTAAAATTGGGTTCCATGCCTGCCCCTAAATAAGCAATAACAAAAAGAAAATGGCATGACTATGCTTGGGTTAGACAAATTGTAGCTTATCCTTTGAGGCTGAGGCAGGGACCCTCCTTCCCTGAGCATGTTCCATCTAAACAAAATCTTAGGAGAAAGGGGAGATTTTAGCTATTTTTCCCCCCACAGGTTTTATTATTCCCACTTTACCAGTAAGGAAGCAGGTTGGGTGAGGTCAAATAAATTGCCCAAGGTCCTGCAGCTGGGAATTGGTAAAGCTAGAATTCAAACCCAGCTCTGAGTGCAAAGCCCTTTCTACTACTCCGTAAGGACCTTTGGCCAAGTTTAAACAGCTAAGAGGGGCCAGAGCAGGGTTAGAACCTGGGTATCCGCCATGGGCGCCTTATCCTCACCCCAGGCTGCCGGTTTTCCCCGCGCCTGGGCACTCTCTTCACACATACAACCTGGCACACAGCTCCCTCCCTCCTCCTTCCATCTGAATATTTCCAGTGCCTCTGGAGTGGCTGTGCTGCCACAACTTACAGGGCATCACAGGAGGTGCTCTCACCCCATAATATATTCCAGCCTGAGAAGCCTCCCGTCAGTGCTGCAAGGTCTGGGAAATGATTTAGTCTTATGCTCCCTGGCTGTAAATCCAGAACCCTGCAATCACATTTCCCAGATAAGCTGGAGAAATAGTCCCCCATCTAACCCCAGACCCCCTGTCTATGCCTCTCCAGCAGCGATGGCTTCAGCAATTCCAGGTCGGTGTGTTTTACTGTCCTTCTGCTACCTTTCTGGCTCTCAGAGGAGCATCCTGTGGATGTCACTTTACTGTCCCAGGGAGCCAGTGTGCCAGGCTCGTCGATCAAGCTTATAATTGCCCTCTGCCAACATCGGTCATGTGAGGTCAACTTGGTAGCCAGAAGGCACTCCGGCCCGCGGTGGCTCCCACTTTCCCTCCAAGCTCCCTTTGCATAAGCTGGCCCTGGGAGTTGGCTCGCGTTTCCTAAGGATGTGGAAATGGGTCCTACACCCTCACAGACAGCTTCTTCTGAGTGGAAAACACACACATCCTGAAAGGCTCTTGGTGTCTGTATCAGTCAGGGCTCTCCAGAGAAAAAGGACCAACAAGATATATGTACAGAGATAGTTAAATTTATTATGAAAAATTAGCTTAGAAGCAAGCTGGACAGAAAAGTACAAATACTGTATGAATGTGTTACTATGAACCAAATATATTGTGTAACATATTGTTTGATTT
Source organism: Cabassous unicinctus (assembly GCA_029593785.1). Taxonomy (NCBI): domain Eukaryota; kingdom Metazoa; phylum Chordata; class Mammalia; order Cingulata; family Chlamyphoridae; genus Cabassous; species Cabassous unicinctus. The sequence continues at coordinate 15,280 of JAQZBX010023370.1, read as the reverse complement.
TAAAAAATTTTTTTATATGTATCCATTACATTTAATTGAGAAATGTATATATTTATTCACCTGTGTTTACTTTTTAGTTTTTAATTGTTTATATTTTCAATTATTAAATGTACAAAATAAAGTAAAAAAATAAATAAATAATTAGCTTATGCGATTGTGGAACTGGCAAGTCCCACTTCATAGGGCACAGGCTCAAGGAAGGAAATGCCGGTGAGTGATGTTGAAGCCTAGGGTCTGAGCTCCTTAAGCATGAACGGCTTTAGCAAGGTAGAGGGTGTAGTCTCGAGGCAGAATTCCTTCTGCTCCCTAGACCCCTCAGTTCTCTGTCTTAAGACCTCCAACTGATTAGATGAGGCCCACCCCCCATTATCAAGGGTAATCTCCTTTACTTAAAGTCACCTGACTGTAGGTGCTAATCACGTCTACAAAATATCACGGCAATGTCTAGGTCAGTGTTTGACCAAACAACTAGACATCATCGCAGTGTCCACTCAAACTACCTTTCCCCAGCCACCTTCATCTGCCTGGGCTGAAATGACCTCCTAGACAGGTCAGTCAATTGTGGGACAGAAGTCAACCTGCCCAGCCAGCCACCACCCCACCCCTATCTTAGAAGAAACTCTGTGCTCCTGAGCACTGAGTTTCAGAAGTTCAAGGCCATGGTTTGGGACCTGGAAAAGGTATAGAGGTCAAAGAACTACAGAACATAGAAGATAAACCCAGAAGGGGGAAAATCTTCAAGATCATCTAAGCCAGTGATTTTCAAACTACTTTTTAGCTGCAGAACTTCTTTCTTCCAAATGAAATGTTTACATAGAACCCTAAGATATAAAATAAATACACATGAGGCCATTCTAATTAAGCAGGCGAGGTGGACTTGGGGTATTCCTTGACCCTCAGCAGAACTGCAGGACTCTATGGAACACAGTGTGAACCCCATTGCTGTAGGCAGATGCCTTAACTTTACCAGTGGGGAAATTGAGGCCTGGCTAAGGAAAGTGAATTGTTGAACAAAATGGGCAGCTACGTTGGAGCCGAGGTTCTAGAAACTGTCAAAACCAAAGGCCAAAGGCTGGCCAAGGTCTCCAAAGCTAGAACTTGAGGGAAGGCGAACAGAAGGGGGACAGGGGGAGTACGCAGGGGGTTGGGAGCTGGGAGTAGAAGGTTCTGGGCCAGTTGAAATTCTCTCCACCCCAGGGGAGAAGCCAGGCTTGGGCAGGGGGAGTCATGGAGGATGGAGCAAAGCAGGGAGGATTTTGTGTTTGTTCTCTTTCCCCCACACTAGGGCCTTGGGCAACCCTTCACCACTCTCAGCTCTGAATAAACTACCAATCCCTCATCGAGAACAGCTCCAAAGTGGAAAGTGGGTTGAAGCTGATCCCAGGCTAACCTGGGGCCTCAATTCTTATGGTGCTGTTGGCCCAGCAAAGTCCCCTGAGTTTTCAGAGGCTGAGCAGAGGAGACTTACTTTCTAGACCCAGCAGGAGAGATGGGCTGAGGGTCTCAGCACTGAGGAAGGGGAGGAGTCACTTCTCCCTCCCCACCTTGCCTCCAGCCTGACAAGATCTGGGGGAAGGGGACAGGAAAGGTGAGCCATAATCAAGTTGGGGTGTGCTATCGTTTTGTGCAAGTGTTGAAGGGAAAGAGCAAAGCAGGAACTTCCTAGGGCAGAATGTAGGAGGCAACACCTTAAAGCCTTGGTAGTAGGGACAGTCCATGGACCGGCAGCAGCAACATCGCCTGGGAACTTGTTAGAAGTGCAAATTCCAGGGCCCTGCTCCAGATCAACTGAACGTGGGGCCCAGCAGTCTGTGGTTTTTGTTGGGTTTTTTGTTTTGTTTTGTTTTGTTTTTTAGGTACCAGGGCCAGGGATTGAACCTGGGACCTCGTATTGTGGGAGGCCGGCGCTCAACCACTGAGCTACACTGGCTCCCCGTCTGTGTTTTAGGAAGCCCTCTGGTGGGTGATTCTGCCCTGCACTGCACTCAAGGTCAAACACCATCATTTTGGCGTCTGAGTTCCTGGGCTACAGCAACAGCTGTAGAGCTGAGGATGGGCCATTTGAAATCAGGTTCTAAAAGAACAGAAAAGTTCTAGCAGTAACCCAGAAGGGGCTACTGTTTGAGAAAGAATCTGTGTTTCTCCTGGCTGGGGGAAGATAAAGGCAGGGTCTACTTACAAGAGGCTGTGAAGTGATAGCAGGGCCCATGGAGGAGGACGACTCCACCCCTCCAGGGCCTTAGGGAACTGGGCAAGATATGAGGCTCAGCCTGGAAACAGGAAGGACAATGATAGGGGGTCAGGTCCCTTAAGCTGGGTGTGGGGGACAGCAGTCTGGTCAAGGAGACAGAGAAGGGGATGAAGGGAAAAGGCAGGGGCAGCGGTAGCTCTAACTAATGTCTTGGGCATTGGCATGTGGTCAAGAGACAGGCGGCGGAGTCCAGGCCCGAATGGGTCTGAATCTGGAAGGCTGTGGAAAACTGGGCAATGAGCCCAGCTAAGCTACTCCCAAAGCATGTGAGCCGAGGCTGGCTGCAGGGTGGCTGAGGTTCCAGTCCTCACACAGTGCTGCACAGTGACCAGTTCAGGTTACGTCTCCTGACTGTGTCTCCTACACTGCCCAAGGCCTGAGCTGGCACCCTGGAGAGGCCTGGGCCTCCCTCCTCAGCTGCTTGACCTGAAGGGAATCCAGGAGGTCTGGGTCAGCTGAGGGAAATGACGGCCCAGAACTGAGAGTGGAAAGGAGGGAATCCTAGGAGCACGGTGGAGCACCATGTAGCCTGACCTTATCCTGAAGACGCTCGTCCGAGGTCACCTCGACAGTGAATGCAGGATGGCACAGGCCTCCTGACTGCATTTATATGCACCAACAAGGGTACGCGGGGGCCCTTTTTTATAGTCTAGAAAAGCAAGTCCCCTCCTTTTATGGCCTTTGTTTTTAAATGAGTCACTGGGTGTCTTGTAAACATAGTTGTAATAAACCAAAAGCAGATCAAAATCATAAGTAAATTTAGCACTTGAAAGCTAAACTCTAGTTTGAATGCTTAATGCAATTTATTTGCTTGCTTAATCAGAAACTGCCAATAAACCAATGCACAATAGGCAGGTCAAGGGCACACAATACTTTTTTTTTTTAAAAAACAAATCAATTTTATTGGTACATATTAATAAAGCATAAATCCATCCAAACTGTACAGTCAATGGTATTCGGTATAATCACATATTTGTGCATTCATCACTTTAGTCATTCTTAGAGCACTTTCATTATTCCAATAATAATAATAATAATAATAATGCACCAGAAGTGCATCCTGCAACATCCTTGAAAGAATGGGAGGAGGAGACTGCCCATCTACAGAGAAGAGTCGTAAGTAGAGCCCTCCACGCCATGGAAGCCGGTGCCCATCCTCCACTGGAGGCACAAGCTGCCTCGGGAGCTGTTCCGTGGCTGGAATTGGAAGCTCCACCTCCCAAAAACGGGGGAGGAAGAGACGGTTGGACACCAACTTCAGCTACTGATTAGTAAATTCGGCGGGCTAAAGTATAATCCTAAGAACAGCTAAAGTTTGAACCTGTCCAAGTCAGAAAGACGCCAGTGGCTACCACCTTAACGCCACGCCTGACACGAGGGGAAGCGGGGCTGACTGAAAATCACAGCGTTGGTAGGGACTGGCTTCTTTCACCCAGATTGGCCTGCAGCTCTAGTCTAGGCTTCAGCCCCAGCTCTAGCAGGAGGAAGCTGGCGGGCCCTGCACCAGCCTATCCAGGTAACTGCAGGTACATTTGGCTGGCAGACTGAATAATCGGAAGTCTGCCGGGGTAACTGCGGTCACCTTGGACCATCACTGCATAGATTGCTGCCCACACCTGCAGCTCCATCCCCACCCCAGGCAGGGGAGAAAGGGACGTGAAGCTTCATCAGTCTCTCTGGGCAACTACAGTCTAGGCCTGCACGACTTGGATTATTCCACACAGCTGTGGCTCTGTCCCTACCCCTGGCAAAGGAGAAAGTTGGGAGGAGCTTCATCAGTCCTTGGGGCACTGAGGGCAGCTTGAGCCTCCACAGCTTATAGCACCAACTACATCCTTGGCTCCTACTACACAACCAGCAAGAGAGAAAGGGCAGGAAGCCTTAAACTAAAGAGAAAAACTGCACCCAGAATAAATACTCTAGTAAGCCAGATGCCAAGATGCCAACAAAAAATTACAATCCACACCAAGAAACAGGAAGATATGGCCCAGTTAAAGGAATAAGATAAGCCTCCAGATTACATAAAGGAGTTAAGACAACTAATCATAGATGTTCAAACAAATCTCCTTAAGAAATTCAATGAGATGGCTAAAGAAATTAAGGATATTAAGAAGACATTGGATGAGCACAAAGAAGAATTTGAAAGCATACATAGAAAAATAGCAGATCTTATGGGAATGAAAGGTGCAATAAATGAAATTACAAATACACTGGAATCATATAATAGCAGATTTGAGAAGGCAGAAGAAAGGATTGGTGAGCTTGAAGAAATGGCCTCTGAAAGTGAAGGTACAAAAGAACAGATGAAGAAAAGATTGGAAAAACTTGAACAAGGTCTCAGGACGACAGCAAGAGATGTGCAAACATACATGCCATGGGTGTCCCAGAAGGAGAAGAGAAGAGAAGGGGAAAGGGGCAGAAGGAATATTTGAAGAAATAATGGTAGAAAAATTCCCAACCCTCTTGAAGGACATAGATATCCATGTCCAAGAAACATGACATACTCCAATCCAAAAAAATCCTCATAGACCAACTCCAAGACACCTACTAATCAGAATGTCAAATGCCAAAGACAAAGAGAGAATTCTGAAAGCAGCAAGAGAAAAGCAATGCATAACATATAAGGGATACCCAATAAGATTAAGTGCTGATTTCTCACCAGAAGCCATGTAGGCAAGAAGACAGTGGTACGATATATTTAAGATACTGCAAGAGAAAAAGTTGCAGCCAAGGATCTTATATCCGGCAAGATTGTCTTTCAAAAATGAGGGTGAGTTTAGAATATTCACAGATAAACAGAAACTGAGAGAGTTTGTAACCAAGAGACCCGCTTTGCAGGAAATACTAAAAGATGTGCTACAGCCTGAAAGGAAAAGACAGGAGACAGAGGCCTGGAAGAGAGTCTAGAAATGAAGATTATATCAATAAAAGTAAAAATGTCAAAAAAAGTGGTGAAAATAAAATATGACAGATAAAACCCAAATATTTAGGAATAAATTTAACCAACAATGTAAAGCACTTGTATTCAGAAAACTACAACTCATTGTTAAAAGAAAAATTTTAAAAGCCCTAATTAATTGAAAGAACATTCCATGCTCATGGATGGGAAGACTAAATACCATTAAAATGTCAATTCTATTCAAAGTGATATACAGATTCAATGCAATCCCGATAAAAATTCCACCAGCATTTTTTAAATAAATGGAAAACATGATTATCAAATGTATTTGGAAGGGTAAGGGGTGCTGAATAGCCAGAAACATCTTAAAAAGGAAAAGCAAAGTTGAAGGACTCTCATTTCCAGGCTTTAAATTGTATTACTAAGCTACAGTGGTTAAAAAAAAAAAAACCATGGTACTGGCATAAAGACAAACACATAGACCAATAGAACCGATTGATGTTTCAGAAACAGACCCTCACATGTATGGTCAAGTGATTTTTTACTAGCCTGTCAAACCCACCCAGCTCAGGCAGAACAGTCCATTCAACAAATGGTGCTGAGAAAACTGGATATCTATAGCAAAAGAAGGAAAAAGGAACCCTATCTCACAACTTATACAAAAATTAACTCAAAATGAATAAAAACCTAAATATAAACGCAAGAACCATAAGTCTTCTAGAAGAAAATGTAGGAAAATATCTTCAAGACCTGGTGGTAGGTGGTGGAATCTTAAAGGAGATAAGAGGAGGACTGAGTTGGACTACTGATGTTTAATGTATGTAGAAGTTTCAGTTAGCTTTACTGTAAAAGTGAGGAAATATACAGAATTGATGGTAACACATTATAGTGAGTAACAGCTGGTTTATAAATGGGGATGTGGCTGAAAATGGTAGTCTAGGGATGTAAATGCCAGTTGACAGAAAGCTAGAGAATAATCTAGGGACTGAATAGCACAGTAAACCCAGAGGTGGATGAGAATTGTGGTTGATGGTACAGATGCAAGAATCCTTTGTGAGCTAGAGCAGATGGGTGGTGGGAATGTGGAGAAGCATGGGAAAAATACAACTGGAGAGACCTATGGACTGTGGTTAACAGCAATAATGTAATATTCTTGCATCTATGCCAAAGATGTACTGTGTTGATAATGGGGGAGTATGGAAAATGTGTGCCAAATGTTCGCTATGGCCCTAGTAATAATCGGATGATATTATCTCATAATCTGTACCAAATGTTCCATCATGGTGTGGTGTGTTGATAGAGGGGTGTTGTTTGGGAATTCTGCATGTGTGCATGATTGTTTTGTAAGTTTACAAATTCTGTCATAAAGATATATTTTTAAAATGATAATAGGGTGGGTTGGGGGAAAAATACACCAAATGTAAGATAAGGACTATAATTAGCAGTAAGAGTTTGACAATATTCTTTCATAACTTATAATAAATGTCTCACGACAATGCAAGGTGTTGGTGGAGGGTTGCCTGTATGATGTTATGAATGTTTGCTGTGTAAGTTCACAACTTTTACTATACACTTATTGTTTATGTATGTTCATGTATAAATGATATAAAAATAATAATAATAATAGGATGAGTTGGGGGAAAATACTTCAGTTAGTAGTAATATTTTGAGGATGCTCTTTAATCATTACTTAAAAATGTTTAACAACAATGCAAGGTATAGGTGGTAGGGTGAGGTATGAGAGCCCTGTGTGATGTTATGTATGTTTGTTTTGTAAGTTCCCAACTATTGCTATACACTTATTGTTTATGGTATGTTCATGTATGAGTGATATAATTCAATAAATTTTAAAAATACAAATATAACTCATCACCTGTCAATCTCTCTATGCTTCCCTTGCCGTACATAGCTGCTATTCTTTTTCCTTTCTCTAGTATATTTGTATTTATATTTTGTAACAACTGTCTTATATATGCAATATCACCCATATTCGTGTTTTACATGAGGTTTTACTATCTTATACAGTCCCATGTTACAGTTTTTAGCTTTCCTTCTAGTAACATACATGACCTTAGGTTTTTCCTTTCAATCACTGTCATACCCACATAATAATTCTGCTAGTTACAAACACTATGATCTGCTTTGACCATTTCTATTCATTTCCAAAGATTTACAAACTTTTTACCAATTCTGAACAGATTAACTCTCAGATTTCCATTCTCTACCCTTCTATTTTCTGGTGACCTGTATTCTAATTATTAACTCCATGAGTTTACACAATATATTTAGTTCATAATAGTGAAATCATACAGTATTTGTCCTTTTGTGTCTGGCTTGCTTCACTGAACATAACGTCCTTCAGATTCATCCATGTTGTGATATGCTTCACAACTTCATTTCTTCTTACCACTGCATAATAGTCCATCGAGTGTATACACCACAATTTACTTATCCATTCATCGGTTGATGGACACCTGGGTTGTTGCCAACTTTTGGCAATCATGAATAATGCCACTAAGAACATCGGCATGCAGATGTCTGTTCATGTGTCTGCTCTCAGATCTTCTGGGTAGATATCTAGCAGTGGTATTGCCGGGTAGCATGGCAAGTCTATATTCAACTTTCTCAGGAACTGCCAAACAGTCCTCCACAGTGGCAATACCATTCTACATTCCTACCAACAGAGAATAAGCATTCCTGTCTCTCCACATTCTCTCCAACATTTACAATTTTCCAACTTTTTAATAGTGGCCAGTCTAATAGCACATAATGTTTTAAAGGTGGAGGATACTAGAGTCTCAAAAGTCCATCAACTTGAGAGCAAAGGAAATCTCTGGAGTCAGTTGTGATGCATTCAGCAGAAGTTCCAAAGCTGATAGCAGGAGGCACGGTTCACTGAGCTGCAGTGAGAGCTGCAGATAAGAGCAGCAGCAGGTTTCTCCATAACACAGCACAGGCGCTGAAGCAGGGAGTCAGAGTGACCGGGTGTCTGCACTGGGTTTTGTAAGATGTGCCCTTCAAGCCAGTCTATATCACTTTTTCGCACAAATGTCTGGTTATCATTTATTACAAAAACACGTAAAATTTTTTCTCTCAATTTTTTTCATTCTATTTGTGGTCAACATGTTTACAATGTTTTGGGGAATTCAAGATCATTGATATCATTTCAACATACAACACTGGACTAGGGGGTCTCCAAGGTCCCATCTGAATCTGACCTTCTACAACTTTTAGGAGAAAGCCATGGCAGGATGGGGGGATTCAGTGAGGATGGGAGAAGGTGAGAAATGAACTGGAATTGAAGGTGACCAGATCGCCTGGGTGAGGCAATTATGGGAGGTCTCTTCCATTAGCATGATCAAATAATTCAGTGAGTTAACCCATAAGTGCCATGTGGTGCCTGGCACATAGTATGCCCCCAGTCATTGTTAGCAACAATTATTATTGTGATTAACTGCCTTGATTTATAAACACTCTGCTCACTTAATCATCTGTATCTGCAAATCTTCAAATTGCTGCATCACCAAATCTGAGAATTGCCGGGTCATTGAATCTGAACGTTGCTGGACCATCAAAAGTGAATCTCTCCAAATCATAGCGTTGAAGCACTGCTGAGTCGGCACAGAGTGTTCTCCTGAACCAGAGCTCTTCCCATGCTGTCCTTGCTGCTTTCAGTGCCCTTCCTAGATCTTTCCAAAAACCAAATCCCATAAAGTCCCATCTATGTGCCATACATAGATTTCATTTGACTTTCCCAACAACTCTGAATAGTGATTGCTATTTTGTACTGATGAGGAAACTGAGGTCCTCGGAGGTCACACAGTCTGGACTCACACCTGGTCTATTTGACCGTAAGTCCCATGTGGCCTCCTTCTGGGTTGCTTTCCTCACCCCAGACTAAGATGGCCCCTTCTTCCTTGGTACTTGCCCTGACCTTTCCTTTTAGCACATGCCACATGACATTATAATTTCTCTGGGCACCTGTCTGTCCCCTCAGTCATCTAGACTGGGAGCACCACACGGACAGACAAAAACTGTGCCTGATATTCCCAATGCCCCTTGACCCAGCACAGTGCCACGCTTGCCATGGGTGCCAGACAGGGGTTTTGACTGGGTCCACGGGAGGCTCCTGACGGCTTGCCAGGGAACACAAGTACCACAGGGACAGAATTCAGATGGGAAAACGTATTCTGAGCTCCTCATTTCCACTTTGGGTACCTACCCACCTCTAAATTAGGGGTGACCTGCATTCCATGCTTTTCCAGTTGGAATGGCATGGTGCCCTGCCTTTTCCTATCCCCAGCATAATCTAGAGCAAGGGTTTCTGCTCTGAGTCCTGGAGTCCTTGGAGAATTGGGTGAAGGCTTAGGTCCCTCTTCCCGGAAAAAAAATACTAAGCCTAGTCATATGAATGTTTTTCAAACATATACAATTGTGCACGTAATTTCCATGGGTTTTGCATCTCCTAAAGTCCATCAGTGAAGCCCCCAGAGGCATTTGGATGCCAAATTAGAGGATGGTTCCTGAAGCTCGGGAAGCAACTAGTATAAATGGCGGAGAACAGGGCACTGGGATTTCCTGGGTGGAAATAGGGGTTGTAGTGAACCATGGAGGTGATTTGGGAGCCCTGACCACCCTTCCTCAAACCCTCTTGGGCCATCCTGACGCCTTCCCCACCTCTTCCTCGGCCCACCTTCTCTAAGAAAGCCTCCCCGCCCTTCCCCCATACCGCTCTGTCACTGAGGTTTGTCTACTGTGAATTGTTTTCCATTTATTTCATTAGAAAGCCTTTTAAAATGCATTTTCAAGTCTGTGTTCAGTACATTGTGTTTCCATGTAAAATTTTTAGGCAAATCACTTTAAGGAGCTGGCTGTTTTTATTTCTTCCCAGGCAGCCTTGCCAGACCTTAGCTCAGGCAAACTATGGGAGAACATTCTAAACCACAAAGCCTATTCGGGGCTTCCAAGGACCCTGGCCTGCCTAATTATCTCCATTGCACCTAACTGGTTGGGGCCCTCAGCTTAGCACCTGTGCAGCTGTGCCAGAAGGTGGTCTGTGAGCTGCCAGCAACCCCTCACCACCCCCCAGGCCCATGCTGACCTTGACCATAGAAATAAAAGCAGCCCTTCCCAGGGGTTATTATCTCCACTTAATAGATGAGGACTAAAGAGGCTCAGAAAGGTGTGGGGTCTCTTGCAAGGCCACCCAGCAAGCATATGGCAGGGTCTGGGCTTAGGAGGGCCTTAAGAACCACTGCAGGTTTGCAATTTTCTTTTTCTTTCTTTTTTTTTTTAAGAAGCTTTAGATTACATAAATGTTACATCAAAAATATAGAGGATCCCCATAAACCCCACCCCTCCCCCTCCCTGTAATTTTCTGCTGGCAGAAATGTCTAGGAGAAAAGAAAACTCTCAGAGGCTGTGTGCAGGACCTAACATTGGTCTAGAGATTTACAGACACCATAGTTCGATCAGCTCAAAAAGGCCCAGAGAGTGCAGGGGACAATTAGGGGACAGCACTGACAGCTGGGCTCCAGACCAGGTGCCCAAGTCTGAAGCTGCTGCCTCTGCATGCTGACATCAGACTCCAGCCCCAAGAGAAGAGCATGTGTCTGACAGAGGGGCCACAGGAAACGGCTGAGCCTCCTATTCCAAACAGCCTTCTGAGGTCCTGTGCAGTTTCTGCAGGAACATTTCCTTTCAGAAGCAAGACAGAGAGCAGCATGGATTTCTCCTAGGAGTGCAGGACCTGCTGTCCACAGAGGACCACCTGTTCCTCAGATCACATGGGCCCCTGCTCTCCCACCTGGTTTCCCTGGGCCTGTCCTCCTCCTCCTCCTCCTCTGCCCTGATGCTGTCTGCGTGGACTCAGAGCTCCTGGAGTCAGGGAGAGATGCTCACTGGGCTGGTGCCCAACATAGCCCTGGAAGCAGCACATCATGAAGAGCGCCAGCCCAGGGCCCCGCATAGGTAGGCATTCAACAAAGGTCTGCTGAATTAAAGATTTGGAAAAAATCATGAGGATGATCTAGAATCTGGAAGAGCAAGTCTGTTGAGGCAAGATGCTTTGGGATCTACTGAGACTTAAGCTAAAGGAACGATGGGCATATCCTGGACAGAGGAGGAGTTACTGGGAAACTAACTGTACTTGAGGCTCTCCCATTGGAAGGGCCCCTTCTCAGGCCCTGTGCTTAATTTCATATTATTTTTCTTACAGAAGTCGCCGAAAATAGTATGTTTCAGGCATCACAAAACCCGAATCCACTCCATCCTGGTCTCTAGCCTCACAAACTCTGAGGCGCCCATATTTGAGAATAGAATCCCAGAATTAGGTGAGACCTCAGAAGAGTATCTTGTTCATTTCTCAAGCAGGTTGATCCGTAAACCCCCAAGATCTCTTTACTTAGGGATCTTCAAGGGTAGCTTGCCCATTCTAATGTTTGATTCCCCTAAAGTCAAGAAATTTCTGCTTATGTCTGACTGCCATCTCTCCTACTTTAATTGAACATCATTTCCTCTTTCTCAGGCTTCTATGAACTTGGACATCATATCTCCTCTTCTGCCAAGAATGTTGTTCTCTTCCTCAGAAAACCTGCATAGGTTTGTGGCAGAGACAATGCAACATGTTTACCACACTGTATTCTCCAGACCAACAGACTCCCTTGCAGGTAATGTGGGACCATGTGACAGAGTTCCAGCCAATGGGATGTGGGTGGAAGTGATGTAAGCCACTTCCAGTCTTGGCCCTTAAGAGCATCTTGCATGTTCCCCCAGTTCTTGCTCCCTCCCCTGCAGCAACCTTGGAAAGCCATGTGCTCTAGATCATGTAGCTACAAGACTGATGTAGCCTGGGTCCCTGGTCACCTCCTGGAGGGAGCTGCCAAGCAGTGGTCAGAACTGACATGAGTGAGGAGTAAACCTTTGCTGTGCTAAGTCACTGAGATTTCAGTGTTTATTACTGTGGCATAGCCTAACCTATCCTGATTAGTATAGTTACTTTCTCTCCCGCTTTCTCTGAGTTTAGGATGCCTCTTTCTATGGCAGCTTAGAAGTCCATCCTAACACAAAATAGGACAGTGGTGGTTGTACCAGGACAAAACTACTTTAAGGAATCTGAATTCAAATGAACAGCTTTACCACTCCTGAGCTTCTCATTTCCCACTTAAACAGCACCAGTACCTTCAAACTTTCCCCTGGATGGCCATCCCTTGACCATCTCAGTCTCCTTTCTCAGGATTTCCTTCAGTTTCCCAAATCTTTTTTTAAGAAGGAGTGACTCGAATTAGAACAGGCACTCTGATAATAATAGAAGCCATCATATATTTAGTACAGAATATAACAAAAATTTCTCGTTTCCCCTAATGTCTGTTGCAAAAATACAATAAACTTTTAAAAGTCTTTAGTGCCACATCTCAGGTTAAACCTGGTAAGTTGAGCATATGGATTTATTTATTTTTTCTTTCTGACACCCTACTAAAATGTGAGTAAAGGAATAGAAAAGATATATAAGACCAAAGAATAAAAAGAAAGGGGAAAAAAACAGCAGAAGACAAAAGATGTCAACAGATTTTTAGAAGATGGAAAGCAGGTGGAAGAATTATCAGAGCTGAGAAATCTGAATACCATGTGCCTACACAGGGGGATGCTAACAAGAACTGAGCCAATTCAAGCTGTGGAATCTTGGCAAGGCACGGGAATTGCAGGCACTGGGTACTGCAAAAGATAAGGATGAGTGGTAGCACTGACAACTGCGGGCTTGGTTGAAAGTCTGTAGGTGAAGCAGTTGGACTCCCCAAGTCCCCATCCCTACTCAGTACTGCCAGGGGACCACCCTTCCTCTACTCCAGCAGGAGATTTAATCTGGGAGAAATTGAGGCTCTAAGTCCAGATCAGCAGGAACAGCAGAAGGGAGAGGCACCATAGTGAAAACAGGAGCATGAAATGAAATGCCAATAGCCTTCTTCCCCTATACAACTCCAAGGATATTGGCAACCAGTTCTATCCTACCCCAGCCACTCATCCACCCCCACGCCAGCTAGGAGATTGATGGATTCTTCACTGGAGAAATTGAATGGCCTCTAGAAAAGACCCATCACTACTGATACTTGGGGGTTCCCCCAAAGAAATTGCCAGGACCTGTGACTCCTCTGGTGAAGCTCATCAAGTGGCAAATAATGCCTTTGCACCCAGAGGGCCCAGGTGGCTTTTAAATGTTTTGCTCTTAAATATTACTGGACTGCAAAGGATGACCAGGAACTTGAGGAACTGAAACCAGCTGACCAACAACCAAAGAGAGGAACTTGGGGGAGATAAAGCGTCAAAGAAATGGTAATATCTTCTGAGAGACAGGCAAAGATATTTCACCAAGAAACACGAACAAAAGACTATCTGCAATGGAATACTCAAAATTGGATTGTGGTGATGGTTGCATAATCCTGTAAATTTACTTAACATCATTTAATTGTGCACTTAAAACAATGAATTTCATGGTGTACAAGCTATACTTCGATAGAGCTGTTAAAAAAAAGACCAGAAAAAAAAAAAAAGAGCAAGCCCTTGGATGTTGAACATACAATAGCAAAATAAATTAGCCAATGGAAGGGTTTGGAAAATAAAATCAAGAGACCCTCTCAGAAAGTAAAAAATAAAGATATGGAAAATAGGGGATAAAAAAAGACAGTAAATATAGAAGATTCATCTAGGAGGCTGTAACCGTTGGCCAATTTGATGTAATTATGAATTCCAAAAATATAATTGGATCATGCTTGTAAACTAATCTGTTAATCTGGGCATGATTAAGTTATGATTAGGGCATTGACTGGGCCACGTCAGTAGGGCATTGAGCCCCACCCCTTGGTGGGTGGGGAATCGAATATAAAAGGCAAGGCAAAGAATAGAGTAAAAGCAGTTCTTGAGAAGCAGTTTTGGTGTTGGAAAGAAGGCTCCAGGAGAAGGGAAGCGAGCTGTTCGCCTGATCACCTACAGCTGACCTTGTGGAGGAAACAGGAGCTAAGCCCGGAGAGAAACGCAGTCCCGGGAAGAGAGGAACCCAAGAAGCCTGAACCCTGGCAAACGTTGGCAGCTGTCTTGCTCTAACATGTGGCAATGGACTGTGGTGAGAGAAGAAACTTAACGCTTTGTGGCCTGGTATCTGTGGACTTCTACCCCAAATAAATACCCTTTATAAAGACCAACCCATTTTTGGTATTTCACATTAGCACCCCTTTGGCTGACTAATACAGAGGCCTATCAAAACGAAATCAAGAATAGAGAGAACAGAGGGGAGGACATTATCACAAAATACTTCCCAGAACTGAAAGACCTGCATTTCCAGATTTTAAAAGCCCATTGACACTCACCATAGCAAATGAAGAAAGATCCCTGTACATCATCATGAAATTCCATAACACAACAGATAAAAGAAGACCTTAAATGTTTCTGGAAAGGGAAAAAAAGCAGATTTTTAAAAAAGATCAATTCTAAGATTGGCATCAGACTTCTCATTGCAACTTCTCACTCTGGAAGTCAGAAGACAACAGAGAAATGTATTCAAACATGAGGGGAAATTATTTCCAACCTAAAACCTTATACTTATTCAAACTATCAGTCAAGTGTATCAAGCTTAAAGGCATTTTCCAGACATGCAAGTTCTTAAAAAAATATGTTCATGCATCCTTTCTTAGGAAGCTCCTAGAAGATGTGCTCCTCTAAAACAAGGAAGTATATCAAGAAAGAGAAAGATGGGATTCAGAAAACAGAGTATCCATCATAGGAGAGTGGAGAGGACAGCCCCAGGCAGTGGGACTGCAGCAAACCTGGAGAACAACCATTGCAGAGACAAGTAGGAGGATAGGGGCACTTGAAGGAATGGATTTCCTGATATATTTGACCATGAGGAAAATAGTTTTCAGAAAAGGTTTATAATCTGATTAGAGAAGTTGGGATGAATTAGTGATAATATCATAGAAACCTAAGCAAACAAAAAACTAAGGCGAGAAAGTGGATGTGGCTCAAGTGATTAGGCTCCCGTCTACCATATAGGAGGTCCAGGGTTCGATTCCTGGGGCCTTCTGGTGAAAAGCAAGCTGGCCCACACAACGAGCTGGCCTGTGCGGCAAGCTGGTTCACAC
>JAQZBX010023369.1:0-30887 GCA_029593785.1 Cabassous unicinctus | reverse complement strand
GGCTACGGAGACTTAAAAAATTTTAAAGGGTTATTTAATAACCCGGAAATATGTTCCTATTTTCTAAGGGAAAGGGCCAGATATAAAATTACACACAGCTTAACCCATTAATTTTATGATCGGGGAAAAAATGTTTTTTAAAACTTGATTGATATATTGTATATATGAAGCTTGGCTATCCACACTAACCAACATTCTAGATTTTAACTGCAGTAACTGATTAGCAGAAGAAAAAATTCTATCACTTACCACTGAGGTTTAGGAATACTCGATTTGTATGTTATTTTTTGGTAATGCAGTCTCACATATTCCACTTTTGTTTTCCTGAAATAGAAAAAAGGACAGAAGCAGCATCCTTTTATACATTCTAATGGCATTCTAGCTGATACTTAAAAGTGCTAGCAAATATTTAAATCATAACCACTCTGTTTCCACTGTCTTCAACTAAAAAATAAAACTACGTCTATGTTTTAATTTGTTGAGGACTACAAGGACATCCAAGAACTTTGAAAATTAGAGGGGGAAATGTATATATAATGACTGAAATGAGAGCGCAGTAGTCAGTGGAGCTGTTTGTGGATCCTCCATAAACTAATGGAAGGCAAAGACAGAAAAAGCCTAGGTTTAGGAGTTTAAACCACAACTCTGTTATGTGACCTTGGAAATGTTTCTTAACTTCTCTTAATTTCCTCATCCAATAAAACAAAGATAATCACAACTTACTCCTAGGACTGCAATAAGCAGGGTCCGGCACACTGTAGTGAACTCCGTAAATGGTAGTCATGGGTAATATTTTAAATAATAATCCAGATGGTTAGTGTACAATCTCAAATCAGTCCACCTAAAATAAATTCCACAGCTAAGTAATACTAGCTCTAAATTCAGTGAGAGCCAAAAGAATCATGCAATTAATTACAGCAGGCAGGAGTCACTGAATGTATCAATCAAGTTGGCAAGTCCTTGAATAAGCACAGGTATAATAGTTAAGGTTAAATACTCTCTAATTTTAAACAGAAGATGAAAGGATGGGGGGAGGACGGACTTTCCTATGATGGAGAGTAAACCTAAAAAGAAATGAAGAGATAAGGAAGGAAACAAGAAGGGAAAACAAAACAAAACACACCCTACAATGTTATGGAGAAGATGAATAACAGCTTTTACCAGGATCCCATTAGTAAGAGTCCAGTCAGGAGACTTAGTAAAACTGGGAAAAAGATTCCTCTGACTACAGGGCTGCTTTGGAGTGCAGCTCATCCCTCATCACTGCTTATCAACCGCAGAAGATGATGGCTGCAACAGAAATACTAACTAGAAAGAAAGCATCATTATTACAGTAGCCCTACGTGTGCATATTTGTAGTGAAATGTCCTAGGTTTTAAATGATAAGATTCAATTAAATGTTGCAAGTTCTGACTGGCAGGCTAAATCTCTATAATCCAAGTATTGCCAGTCCCTACATACACTCATTAAATTTTTGGTTGAATATTTAATAAAAACTTGAACTGTATCTTAGAACCAGAAGGTGGGTTGTTTTACTTTCCAAAAATGACAATATACTCTTCATGGTGGAGGCCCTTAAGAAATATCACCACTTTTTATAACTTCCAAAATTCCAGACATTGCTCTAACAGTATTTATTAACGTATCTTCCACTTCAGTTCCTACTAACAAGAGTTTTTTTTCTTAATCAGGTAAGTAAAAGTTGATGGATGGTCATAATCATAGGCATTATAAGGGATACTGTTATATGTATGTTGCAAATTATGCAAGAGGGAAATCAAGTTACAGCAGGAATGAATCAGCAGAAATTCGTCGTTACTTAAAAAAAAAGTATAATCTATTCTTGGTGGATTTAACTTTATGTGTATATTATGACATCCTCTTTATACTCCAACCTGAGCGTGGGATTGTTGGTGGAGGTTGGACGGTTGGAGTCAGGATGTAGAAAGCAGATATTTTAACAGGGCTGGCACTTTCCCAGGTTTGTCACCGATTCAATGACCTTATGTGTCTCAACAAAAGAAATCATCAAAGCTTGGCACAAGGTGACTTAGAAATAAGTAAGCGAACACAAACCGAGTATAAATTGTACACCCTAGAACGATACGATCTTTGAGGGCGGGTTTATGTCTGTTTTGATCACTGCCGAATCTCCTGGTACACTGTAGGCGCTTTAAAAGAGTTGAACGAACGGAATGCCGATGTCTAAAACGTTTTTCGCGATTTGCATTCCTCTTTGAGGAATATTCGTTTACTCAAAATTTTCACGCAATAAACTGTAACGACAATACGAAATATTGGTATCACGGGCCCCACTAACAACAAAAAAGGTCGCGTCAGAATGACGGTTCTCCCGGGTGATTTTGATTGCGGAACTCCGGGCCGCAACCAAAGTTCTCCAGGACTCCGAAGCTCGCTTGCAAGGGCCCGGCGCATCGCCCGCCTTTTCCCGGGTACTGCCCGAACGAATGGGGTACCAAGCGCCAGCTGCCTCGCCGGATGGGCGCCGGGACAGTTACAAACAGCAGCCTTCCGAGGCGTGGGCCGGGCCCAGCGGGCGAGGGCGGGCGGCCGGCACTTACCGACGCGCAGGTCGTCCCGCAGCGTGCAGCCTGGGGCGGGGGGAGGGGGTGTAAGGAGCGCAGAGGGAGGGAGACGCTAGTATGGACTGCGGGGACCCGGGCGTTCTTCTGGGTCTAGCACCGACCTGGCCTCCCGCTTTCCCTCATGCAACAGTAGTCCCTGGGCTGCGCGATTGTGATTGCTGGAGCCGCCAAGAGCACGCCCTCATCCTTTTTGCCTCTTCCCGCCCGATTTGCCGCGCGCTCACACCCCTCCTCCAACCCTAAAAGACTCCATCGGCCCCCGAAAACGCCCCTTCCCCGCCCCCTCCCGCGGCGCGTGCACAAGATAGCCTTTAGTTCTCGCGAGAGGTACTCCCCCTCCCCCCAGCTAGTAAATGTGCGAACGAGAGAGGAGGAGGGAGAAAGAAGGAGGGTGCTACAAGCGAAAGTACCGCGGTCGCCATTATCTTGTTTCTTGCCGCACCGACTTCGACGTATTACCGGCCTTCTGCTCGTACGCGGCCTATAGGTAATCGGAGTTATTGGGGCTTGGGTAATTAGGGATTCAGGCAGGGAGGTGGCCTCCCTGAAAGGTTGGCGTTGACTTTTCCCAAGCCCAGTTTTTCTCGGGCCCTTGGCGGCCTCACAGTCCAAAGGGAGGTGCCGGCGTAAGGCGGGGCCGTCCCCCTCCCCGGCGCCTTGATTGACGCGTCCTTGGGCCAATCGCTTTACCCTCGCGCCACAGCTAAAGCCGGAGCAGCCAATCGGGCGCCGCGGCGAGATAGGGGAGGCGAGCGCGAGGAGGCGGGGGAGGGCGACGGGGGCTTGCGCTGGTTCTCTGTCTAGCTTTGACCGGCTGAGGCGGCGCGGCAGCGAAGGGACGGCGGCCTCGCGCGGTGAGGAACGGAGCTGGGCAGGCGGCGCGTGGGGGCGAGGATCGGAGACCAATTTTTCCGCTTGAAGGCGGCCGTTCTAGGGGCTGCTTGGTGGTTGGCGGCTTCGCAGGGAACGTTGCCTGGCTTCCCCTCCCCCCACCTCCGCCATTTCCCTGAGCGTAGGTCCGCAGTCCGCGTAGTGGCACTAGAGACTTCAGGGGATTGCGAGGTACCTACGTTTAGGGCGAGGTGTTGTGTAGAATTGGGAACTAGGCATTTTGTGTAGGAAGGAAAAAGGGCCCGGCGAGCGGGAGCCCGATGGTGGCAGAGAACGCCTCACGCCGCGGCGCCTACGCCACTCTCTTTGTGTGGGCCCCGCTGCACTTTGCCACTCCCGGCCTGGGGTGGGGGTGATCGAACGGCCCCGGCTGCCTCCGTTGCTTTGTCTCACCCGCGGAGAGGAGGGGGGTGCGGGGGGTGAGATCTCGGGACCGCGTGGTGCGTGGGGGAGGGGGTCCGCGCTCGGCTCCGCCTTGTAGCACGTAGGCGCCATTACGCGGGCCGCCATTTCCCGTCGGATCCGGGTGAGGAGAGGAGAGGTGCGGCGCTTCTGCAAATCGCCTTTTGTTATTTTGACTCCGGGTAGTGGGCAGTTGCCGATCCCGGTGTCTGGGATGGGGACGGGAGGGCATGATGGCGCACAGCTAGTCGAGCCCATACGTAGATTTTCCGGGTCTGAGGGAGGGTGACTAGAGAACGAACCGCGGCAACGTTCTTACCCGTAGACCCTATTTTCTTTAAACCTCTTTATCCTTTCCTTCCACCACACCCTCACTGTTAGATGATGGGCCAGAAAAGATATCGTTTCAGTTAGTCGTTAGAAGAGTGAATTTACCGATAAAACTTTCTGGAAGATTGAGAGGCATAAATCTGCCTTCATCTTGACTCCATGTTGTCTAGCCCCTCCTTTTCTAAAACGGGCCACATGTCGCCTCTTTCTGCCAATCCTGAGAGGGCGTCTAAAAGGCCGTTTGCCAGCAGTCTGGCACGTAGAAACTGTTACGGCAGGCCTTTTTATCCTAATTTCCTGCTGGTGAAGGTATTAGTGTTCCCGGGTTCCCACTGAAATTGGCAGTTTGCGTCTACTCTTATACCAGGATTTGAGATTGCTCTCTCCAATGTAAGTAAGTGGTTATGGCTTTTAATTTGCCGTTATATTTGTAAACTTTAAGGATTTCAAAGAACAGCGTTTCAGGTAGTCAGTTTAAGGAAATCCGAAAGCGATTAGAAAGTCCAACGTTAAAACGAAGTTTCTCTCCACATTGAATAAGATGCAGGATATTGGTTTTGTTGTGTTTTCATACATTTGTACTTCTAAGGTTTTCAAACTGGATGCACATATCCTGAGGAAACAACCAGTTGCCCTGGTCAGAATCAATCCAGTGGCTAAAACTTAGTGTTGTTTTTTGTCTTTAAAGTCAGCCAAGGGCCTTTGATTAAAAGTCAAGTTTTAGAAATAGTTTGTTGGGTTCAAATCGGTCTTCACAGTGATCACAAATTAGTGCTCAGTAATAAGTTGTGTTGTTTTTTTGTTTTTGTTTTAATCTGATTTATGTTGATTTTTATAGGCTACAGCAGCCACTAGGGTGTCAGTTGTTGGTCCCGCCCAGAACGCTTCAGTTCTGCTCTGCAAGGATATATAACAACTGGTACGTTCTAGAAGCAGTCATTTCTTGTTTTAATGTTTAGCAAGATGCACAGCTTACTTCCCATG
Organism: Cabassous unicinctus; assembly: GCA_029593785.1. Taxonomy (NCBI): domain Eukaryota; kingdom Metazoa; phylum Chordata; class Mammalia; order Cingulata; family Chlamyphoridae; genus Cabassous; species Cabassous unicinctus. The sequence continues at coordinate 25,674 of JAQZBX010023369.1, read as the reverse complement.
AGCCAGGGGTACTAGCTTTTTTTATTTTTTAACAGATTGGTGTGTCCATTTAACAGAAGAAAATGGAAACTGAACAGCCAGAGGAAACTTTCCCCAACACGGAAACCAATGGTGAATTTGGTGAGAAAACATTCTGATTGTAACAACTTGATGTTTTCATTCCAATTTGTTTTTTACCTTGTGAATGTGTTTAAAATGCTATCAATATCCTTTATCTAGGTAATTTTAACTAGTTAGATACCTGCTGGTTACAACACCTTAGCTTTTGTTTTTGATTTAGAAGTAACTGGCCACACAGGTAACTGTAAATTAAAACGTTAAAAATTTATTCCTTGCGTTTTGGAATTTAAACTATTTTGTCACAGTAACTTGTGATTTGTAAATGTTATTAAAGGACTAAGAATATAACTACTTTAAGATGTTGATGCTATTTTTGAAGTCTGAACTGTTAATTTCTAGGTAAACGCCCTGCAGAAGACATGGAGGAGGAACAAGCATTTAAAAGATCTAGAAACACTGATGAGATGGTTGAGCTACGTATTCTGCTTCAGAGCAAGGTATGTTTTCTTAAAAGTTTTTCAAGTGGTTCATACTCCTTAGAAATTAGGACAAGCTCTGGTTTGGCCCTTTGGGAAAGAGCTTTACATTACAGGTCAAAGACTTAATATAAACAAATACTTTTGTGTGGTTCTTTCTAAGCAGACTTGAAGCCGCAGTGGTTTTATTTCACAAACAATAAAATGAAAACGTTGCTATAGTGAGCCACTACAGATGAAACTGGGAGAACATTGGGTGTATAATTAAAGCATTGATGAGTTAGATTTGGATTATATGTGGATTTGGGTGTGTTTTTTGTTTGTTTGTTTTTTTAATTATAGTTGAGAGTTGACTTGATTGTAGCCAAGTTTCACGATATGAAAGGTTCAAGGTATATACTGATATTAAAATTATTTTACAGAAGAGTAGTATAAAATTAGTTGGTGCTTAAGTTATATATATATCATGTATTCCTGGTGTTGTATTTCAAAGCTCTGTAACACCAGGTAAGATTTTTAGCCATGTAACAAAAGGGTTTAGAAAAGATTTTGGGTCAGAGCTGAGAATATAGGGAGACATGTTAATTATAGACAAAGGCAAAATAATTTTCTTGTCTTTTTACCTTCACCAGAACGCTGGGGCAGTGATTGGAAAAGGAGGCAAGAATATTAAGGCTCTCCGTACGGACGTAAGTATTAAAGAGTTTAAACTACTATAGAAGCAGCTTCAGTTTACATGTTTTTAGAAGTTTAAAGATTTGAAATCATAGTCTAGGTGAAAGCCATTTGTAATGATTGGTTACATAGGCGATGTCAAGGTTTGCTGATTCTGTTTAAACAAAGCTCAGATTGAGTCAGTGGAAGGTTTATATTAAACCTCCTCACTTCTAATAGGATTCTACCAAATTATTCACTTCAAGCAAAATAACATCTTAATTTAGAAATACTGAAAAATGTAAAAACCCTTAATTGCACCATTTCCCATGTGTGTGAATCAGTTACGGTATTACTGAAAACCGTTGCAGGTGGCTGATTAAATCCAGAATTTATTTCCCTTTTTAAAAATATGTCCATCTGTTCTTTAAAGCTTGCACATGGAGCACATAGAAATTAATTTTGAGGTTGCATGATTTAAATATAGGTAAAGAATAGAGTGTAGGGTCTTATAATTGGGAAATAGGAGTCTTCATATTTTATAGTGGGTTGATTTGTGATTAGACAACAACAAAATGGCATCACCAGAAGTGAACGTATTTTATAGGACTTGGCTACACAAAATTCCTACGTTTTTTCTCATAGTACACATTCTTAGTGTTTTGGTTTTTTTTTTTTCCTTGCTAAGATTGAGGCAAATAACAACTTTGTGTTGAATACTTATTTGACAGTATTTCATTTCTCTCTCGGTCACAGATCTTTGTTTGTTCCTCTTGATTACTGTAAACTGAACTTTGAAATTTGTTTAAAATTTTACACACCTGCTTGTTAGGATCTAGGAATGCGTTTTAAACCTCTAGGAAACCAAACTAGTCTTTTAATAGTTAGGGTATTTGGTGGTGTGGGAATTTTTGTTTTGTCTTTTATAAACCTCTCTCCTTTTAATCCAGATGTTCTGAATAATTATCTGGGTTATTTCCCCATTTCCTCAAGAATTTCAGTAAACTTTGAGTCACAACAGGTTTTGTGTCTACCTTCGTGAGCCAGCCTGCTACTGAAACATCGTTTGTTAAAAAAAAAAAAAAATACAGCTAGAACCATCATTTAAGGTCCTTAAATGTTAAGCCACAGTCAGATATAGAGAAGTCCATTATTGTGTTAGTCTTCAGAACAACTTAAGCTTGTTTCATTAATTGAGAGTATGAGTATAGTTTGTATTAAATTAAAATTTATTGCTTTTCCCCCTTTTCCCTCTCCTTGTTTTTTTGGCCATATATCTCCGTTGCCCATGTACTGGATCGACTTACCCCTGCGTTGCCCACCATGACGTTGGCCCATCCGCCCCTGAACGCCCATGTGAAAACCCTGGTTGGCTATGCCCAAAAATGTGCTCGTTGCCAAACGGGTACCATACTTGACAACTTCTGATTGAATGCCCATGCCCAATGCCAACATCCACGAACGCCAATGACCAATGCAGTACAATGCCAGTGTTTCAGTCCCAGACAGCAGTGGCCCCGAGCGGTATGTCCCAACAGTTTATGCCTCACTGCCTGATTAGAAAGAGAGAAATGTATTTTATTACCTGCCTTTTATATAATTAAATAGTACCCCTTTAGACGGTGTATTGTTTTTCAAGTTTCTGTCTTATTTTCCCCATTAAGTCTTTTTGTCACTGAACTTTTACCGTGAGTTGCCCACCCAAACGATCCACTAATTTTATTTCGATGGAAGGAGCACAGCTTCAAGTGTTGCATATTTGCTGCATTGTAAATCAAATTGTTATCAAAATAGTCTCTCGCTCTGTCTTTGTGGCCCACCTTGCTTCCCAACATTGCCTGTTCATAATTTTTTCTGATGAAATGCTAACTCTGGTTCACTTTCCTTCACTTCTCATTTGTGTTGTCTTTGTTTTGTCTTGCATTTGTATTTGTTTTCTTGCAGAGCCCATTAGTGATCTAATTTCTAACTGGTATCCATAACCTTTACTTCAAATATAATGTTTACCACTTGCATATTCCCCCACTTTGCCTAAGAGAAGGTGTGCCCGTTTTACCGATGTAATAGCGAGGGTATCCATAATTAACTCAGTGGTGGCGGGGATCATAAATATTCAACACTGCTTCAGTTCTGGTCAGTTTATTGCCCAATTAATCTGAGCCCTTCCAAAAGCCCATTCTCTGTCTCTCTGCAAGTCTCCTAATATTATGTCTGTATTGGGCATAAAACAAAATGCATGTGAAAAATCTATAAATAGGGTACTTTAAATGGGGAATATTAAATAATTGTATGTTACTTCTCTGTAAAAGTTTGTGTGACTATTGGTGACAAACACAAAACTCATTTTTCTTTTCCACCTTTTTTGTACTATCTGGTATTTGTGGTGTTTGACAGCATATTGAGTATCAGTGCTGATATTGAAACAATTGGAGAAATTCTGAAGAAAATCATCCCTACCTTGGAAGAGGTAGGCTCATTTTTTTTGTTTATGTATTTGACAATATAAGGGGGAATGTTTAAAATATGTTTTACTGAGTCATGAAGGGGGAGGTGGAGGAAGAGTTTATAGCAGCAGTATCTTAACAGCGTGCTACGTAATATGAAGCATTACTGTACTCATGTGTGTACCAAAATATAGGCTGGCCATTCTGGAGTAAAAATGAACTGCCCGTGGTCATACACTTTCATGGGTTTCACATATATTTTAAAAGCTTTAGTTATAGGTGAGTTATTTTTTAATTATAATAAAATTAACTGTGGGAATATATTGGAAAGAATTGTTTTAGCCTAATTAGAGAATTCTGTGTAATTTACTAGGTATATATAGAGAAGGGCTTTTGTTTTATATTGATTCTTAATATAGAGAGATAAGCAGTTTTTCATTTTTGTAATATAGATTTTAAATTTTGTTATAGTGGCTTTACCAATATATGCAACAATAGCCTGATCACACTAGACACTTAACCTATTACTCTTATTTTTCTACTTTCAGGGCCTGCAGTTGCCATCACCCACTGCAACCAGCCAGCTCCCGCTCGAATCTGATGCTGTGGAATGCTTAAATGTATGTCATAGTGCCATTGAACCCCACTGAAGTATGGAGCCTGGCCCATAGGATCGATTTTATTTTTAACATAGTGTACTTTTCCCATCTCTATAGAAAAAGCTTAAATACATGATAAATGAATGGTCTTACAACTCACTGTTGACCCTGCTCCATGCTGCAGTGGGAATTAACTACATTTGCAAAGTGCTTTGCAGTCATTTTTATTATGGTGTTATTTGAATGTTAATAATTTTGTGGTAACAGCGACATGCTAAATGGCTGCAGTGTGGGTATGGTGTTGCAGGACCTGAAAATAAAATAGTTTTTTAAGGTGGTGCAGAATGTCCTTTTTGGGCCTGGCTATTGAGGATAATAAGCACATAACTGGTAAAGTTATTGAAATATAAATTCAGGTTGCTCACTGCAACAGTAAATTGTTATGCTTATAGCAGTTAAGTGCATGTTGGGAAATTCTTGAGTTTGGACTAAAATTTTATAAATCCCTCCACAGTATCAACACTATAAAGGAAGCGACTTTGACTGCGAGTTGAGACTGTTGATTCATCAGAGTCTGGCAGGAGGAATTATTGGGGTCAAAGGTGCTAAAATCAAAGAACTTCGAGAGGTAAAGGCACCATTTTGTTTTCTCCTCCTGCCTTATTCCTTACTGGAAAATAATTTTTCATATAGACTTGACAGTGGGCTTCTCACACACACACACACACACACACCCTTGATTTTCCTCTTTAAGATCCCCCCATTACTTTGTCTTCATCTAAATTGATATTAAAATAACAGAAAGGCCTGACGGTGCTAAGATGAGTTATTTTCTCAAATTTTCAACCATTACAGAGCCAAGCTCTATCCCTAGAGTTAACGGTTTTTATATTGGGGGGGGGGGTCTCTAAATTTTAATGTAGATTTATCTGAACCTAGGGAATCTTATTTTTTTAGTGCATTTAATTCTCTTTATTTTATTCTAACCTTTTTTCCCCCTGAATTTATTCCAGAACACGCAGACAACAATCAAGCTTTTCCAGGAATGCTGTCCTCATTCCACTGACAGAGTTGTTCTTATTGGAGGAAAGCCTGATAGGGTTGTAGAGTGCATCAAGATCATCCTTGATCTTATATCTGAGGTATTTTCAGAACACGTTTTATTTAGATTTAAATTGTCACATTCAAAGGTGCTTCAGAATATTTAGATAAATATTACTTGCCCTTTTCCTAGCCGTGTACTTAAAAAAATTCAAATCTATTTTCTAGTACCCAGTTTTATCCAGCACTTTATAAGGGAAAGGGTGGGGATTGGTCATTTGATCGTTGGTGATATTTATATAGCCATCATTGGCCTGTTATAGAAACAGCAGTTCCTATGTAGTGCTGCCTCCACTACATTGCATAGCTATCCAGCTGATGGACTGGCACACCCAAGATAACTGATCTCCTTGACCCTTGGGACAAGTCAGTTCATAAAGCCTTTTGCTAGCTAGTTATCTCTTCCTATGTTCCTGTCTCTATCTCTAGTACATCGCAGGAAAAATAAAGGATTTAAAATGCTTTCTTGAAAGAAGGGTTGGTGTGAATTGAGGCTCTTTTTCTTCAGTCTGTAAAATTGCTATATCTTTGTTTTAGTCTCCCATCAAAGGACGTGCACAGCCTTATGATCCCAATTTTTATGATGAAACCTATGATTATGGTGGTTTTACAATGATGTTTGATGACCGCCGTGGACGTCCCGTGGGATTTCCCATGCGGGGAAGAGGTGGTTTTGACAGAATGCCTCCTGGTCGGGGTGGGCGTCCAATGCCTCCATCTAGAAGAGACTATGATGATATGAGCCCTCGTCGAGGACCTCCTCCTCCTCCTCCTGGACGAGGTGGCCGGGGTGGCAGCAGAGCTCGGAATCTTCCTCTTCCACCCCCACCACCACCTAGAGGAGGGTAAGTTTTTTCCATCAGCACATTAGGATTAGCAAAGGTAGCATTAATCTGATTTGAAGTACATATACATACATACGTAATAACATATATTATACTTGCAGAGATCTAATGGCTTATGACAGAAGAGGGAGACCTGGAGATCGTTACGATGGCATGGTAAGAACTTTGATTATTATCAATGTATATGTGAGGGTTGTAAGGGGTCTTAAAGTTATGCAGTTACAATTTTGTTGATTATAATTAAAAAGCTTTTATTACAAGTAGAGTTTTAGGTCACCTAGATACTTATTTATTTCAGCTGTTTCTTGAATATTAAGGTTTTATTGAGCTATCCTTATTCCCCCAAAATACATGGTTGCTGCCCAGTATATATGTTTTAGTGGAGTGAGTTAGAAATTTAGCATATAAAAATGGTAGTTCCATCAGTGAAATATAATGCAGGTTTATGTTAATGGTTCTGTTTCTGACATAGGTTGGATTCAGTGCTGATGAAACTTGGGACTCTGCAATAGACACATGGAGCCCATCAGAATGGCAGATGGCTTATGAACCACAGGTTGAGTATCATGGGTTTTAGCCTGCGTATCAGTAAAATTTAAGGTGGTTACCTGTTCACCAATAAGTGTTCCCCCTCCTCCCTCTCTCTTCCATGTAATATTTTTGTTTCTTTGAATGCACTAGACCTGAATCCCTTTTTATACCCCTGAGGATTGTCTTCTGAAATTTGCTTACTCTAAAGTTGGGAGGAATTTGGAGAACTTTGGTTTCCTAAACAGGGTTTTTCATGAGTTAAAATGCTTGGTAGGGTAATTTTGAAGTTAAAGTAATCTTTTTTTTTTTTTTTTTTTCCTTATTTTAGGGTGGCTCTGGATATGGTAAGTTTTCTCCTTTGTGAACTCAAACATTATTTCATGCTTTCTAAATGAACTTAATGCTCATTATTTAAATCAGATTATTCCTATGCAGGGGGTCGTGGCTCATATGGTGATCTTGGTGGACCTATTATTACTACACAAGTAACTATTCCCAAAGATGTAAGTATCTTTAATATTGCCAGGAACACTGATGAATCATTTTTCTGATTATTGCCCCTTTTTTGTTAAGTTTCTTTTAAGATCCCTACCTTTTTTAATAAAAGATTTTAACAAAAATAATCCCTTTTTAGGATTGAGATTATGTATTAAGAGCCTTCAGTGAGGTCATTGTGCAATTTGAGTCTAAAAGTGACAATCAGTGCTATTAAGAAAAGCTGTTTTGATGCCTTAATAACAAGAAATTTTAATATGGTTAGTATAAAGACCTAAAACTAGTAGGCATTAGATAAGTTATAGTCTGAATAAAGTTAATATTCCCAGTGGTCCTTGAAAATACAGGTAAGACTTTTAAATTATGTGTGTCATAAATGCTTTTTAAAAATCTTTTCAGTTGGCTGGATCTATTATTGGGAAAGGTGGTCAGCGGATTAAACAAATCCGTCATGAGTCGGGAGCTTCAATCAAAATTGATGAGCCTTTAGAAGGATCTGAAGATCGGATCATTACCATTACAGGAACACAGGACCAGATACAGAATGCACAGTATTTGCTGCAGAACAGGTCAGTTTAAGTTTAGCTTTAAGTTACCTTAAACATACTAAAACTTTAAAAAACTTTTCTTCTCAAGTGATTTTTCTTTTAGAAGCCATGGTGTCTCAACCTTTTGGGGACCTAACTTCTAAACTTCCTAATAGCTTTGCCTTAATTTTCTTCTGCTTTCTTACTAAAAATGAAGACATTCAATACTAATCTTGCTGGAAGAAGCCTTAACCAAGCAAACTTCTCATTTCTCTGGTGAAAACTGCTGCCAAAACCACTTGTTATAAAATTATACAGAGCCTGTAGAAAATATAGAAGATTCAGTGGATGTTGGTCTAGTTCTGTGTGGAAGACTAGTGATTTTGTTGTTTTTAGATAACTAAATCGACAACAAATCACAGTCTGCCATATGGCACAGGCCATGCCTCTACAGGACAAATGATTGGTGCTGTTAAATGCAGCATTTCACACCTTACTGGCATTTCTTTGTCTTTTCTACCAAATATTAACAACTTTCAATTCTGTTTTCTTAATTCTGCTCAACTAATGTCTGATTTACTATTAATCATTTTTCTTGAATCTTACATTAATTTGTAATTGCTAATGTTTTTAAAATTCTTATTTCTAAATTTAATGGACATGTTTATCATTTTAATTTGGCATTGAAATTGTCTTAATGTGATTAAGATGTTATGGACAAAAATTCTAATTCGTACTTTTTTTTTTCTTTTCTTTTATAGTGTGAAGCAGTATGCAGATGTTGAAGGATTCTAATGCAAGATATTTTTTCTTTTTTATAGTGTGAAGCAGTATTCTGGAAAGTTTTTCTAAGACTAGTGAAGAACTGAAGGAGTCCTGCAACTTTTTTTTTTTTATCTGCTTCTGTTTAAAAAGCCAACATTCCTCTGCTTCATAGGTGTTCTGCATTTGAGGTGTAGTGAAATCTTTGCTGTTCACCAGATGTAATGTTTCTTAGTTCCTTTCAAACAGGGTGGGGGGGTGGGGAAGGGTGTGCAAAAAAAACTAACATTGAAATTTTGAAACAGCAGCAGAGTGAGTGAATTTTATTTTTTGTTCATTGTTGGTGGTAAAGATTCCCCCCATGTAATTATTGTGAACACCTTGCTTTGTGGTCACTGTAACATTTGGGATATATGGGGGGGCGGGGCAGAGAGGAAGAGTAACAATAGTCCACGTGTCCCTGGCATCTATTCAGAGCAGTGTGCAGAATGTAATGCTCTTTTGTAAGAAACGTTTTATGATTTTTAAAATAAATTTAGTGAACCTATTTTTGGTGGTCATTTTTCTTTTTAAGATAGCCATTTTTCAAATGGCTAAATTCTTCCACCCCACCCCTAAACTAAACACTAAGTTTGATTTTCAGCTCCTCTGTTGGATATAAGGTGCATCTCTTCTTGGACATAGGCAAAATACATTGGCAAATTCAGTTCTGGTGATTTGATGGTTTGGGAAGATATATTCCATCATATATATTCATGCTTATAATAATTTGGGGGTTTTTATTTGTTTTTGTAAATGGTTGCCCCCTACTTTTCAACAGTTTTCTGTTACTAATTGTGAAGAACCAAGGTGGGGAGCAGTGCTACAAATTGAATAATGGTATAAGCATATATACCAAGAAGCCTGATGGGCAGCAAGTTTTATTAATCAGAATAATACTTGGTTATGGAAGTGACTGAATAAATTCTGATTACTTTTATTAGATTATTTCTCATCTAGGCTTCAACTGTCAACCTGCTAGTGTCTTATTAGTTAAATTTTGTAAAATATATATATATTCTTGTTTTTCCGTTGTATGCAAAATGAAAGAAAAAGATGTACCATTTTCTCTGTTGTATGTTGGATTATGTAGGAAATGTTTGTGAACAATTCAAAACAAAGATGAAAAAAAGTTCCTGTGGATGTTTTGTGTAGTTTTTTGGCATTTGTATTGATAGTTAACTAAGTTCACTTCCAAATAAATAAAACTCCCATGATCCTAGATTTGATGTGTGCCCAGTTTGAATGAGGGTTGATTGACAACTGTAAAGTTTCCTCTTGTAAGGAAATATAGTAATCTTAAATTATTTTTTGGTGTGGAGTGTTTTAAAATCATTTATAAATGAAATTCTAGTAGTTAGGTTCTTAAAGGTTTTTAAGGCAGTTGAAATGAGACTCCCTTCTTGGGGAAGGGGGGATACAGTGTTCTCTGGATTGCTGGAATACGTGAAATAAAAGATGGTGTTACATGACTTAAAACTAGTGAGGTAAAACTTTACCCTGTGGTAAAGTTTCCCCAGAGGTGGAGTTAGGCAGGCTGAATTGCCATCTGGGTTCTATTTAGCCTCCCCTTCGGGTATTTTAAGTATGGTTGAGTTGGAGCTGCTTAGGGTGGCAAGGTCTACTCAGGCTGAAATGAGCCCTTCCCTAGAGAAGAATTACCAATAGTGACCTTTTTGTGAATTTGTTATTCCAACTGGAAAAAAGTGTCCCAGAGGGGAGAATACTGGCTTGCTTACAAAGCTTTTAGCAGTCAGTCAAATGTATTATGTGAGTATACTACGTAAAATTGGAAGTGTTTTCATTTTTGCTTTTTAAAAATATTTCAGACCTTTGCACCTACAAGCCTACTTCTAAGTTAGCTTGAAGGGTTAGATAATTCAACTTTAGGAGAGGTTTCCTTTTACATTGCCACTACTGTTGGCTGATGGTAACAAATGGTGTTTGAACGGGCTGGGAATGGTCAGATTGAAAATTCTCAAGGATAAAAGCATTTGTAACCTCAAAACCAATTTTGAAAGAAGCAACTGGTATCTGCCGATATAAGGGTTTTCAGCTTAGCTATTTTCTCTCTCAGTCTTGCGAAAGTGCCAGCTGAAGTGTTAGAAACTATGTTGCAGTGTTTTCAGTATTGAAAAATTTTAAAGCTTTCCCTCATTAAATTCATATTTTAATAGTTTGTCTATTTTAATTCCCCCACCCCACCCCCGAGACTATAAAGTACTTGAATTTTATTAACTTGAGCCAGTAGTTCTTAAATGTTTGGTCATATTGGAATACATAGCAGAAGCTGAATCTTTGACAAGGTTTGCCCATTGCTGGCAAATTTGAAGTGAAACCAATTCTTTGATAAGTTATAGTCGTGCTGAGCTGATGGAAAGAAACATCAAACTTTTATCAGATTTACCAAGGGTGCTGTTTAAATAGCTCTACTAAGTGACGGGGGGAGGTTAGGGATCTGCCCATTTAATACCAATTCACCAGGCCTCACCACCACCACTGACACATAGCTGGAGGATCATTCTAATAGCAATGTGTAGTAAAAACCAGAAATATGTTTACATAGCTTTTTATTAACTCATTAAATGTTTAGTTACTGAGAGATGCTGGGCACAGTGCTAGGCCCTTAGGATGTCATGAATGAGTAAACTACTTGGAGAATCCAAGTAATTACACAATGTGTAATAAAAATGCAAGCTTTTGTGAAAAGGAGCTATATGGTGCTGTGAAATGTTTAGGAAAGAAACCAAAAATAAATACATGTACATAGATAAATGCATGCACACATTTACAGCATGTTTGAAACAACACTCCCTCCTCAAGTGAAATAGGAAAACCCGTTTCTTGACCCATGTAGTAGGGACTCAAAATATATGTGTCTATTGCTCTTAGAGGAACAAAAAGACATTGTTGGATCTTACGTACATGGATGAATATCATCTACCATGCCAGGCCTCCCTCCCAGTCCAGGAAGAAATCTGGCCTGAGAAAATGGAGCAAAGGCAATACCTGGGTGACAAAGCCCGGGCAGTTATGTGTCTCTATTTAAAGCGTGGAACTAATCTGAGTATGCAAATACATACTGGAAAATCTAAACTGCAAATGTTTCATATCGGGAAGTTTCTTCTATTCATTTACTAAGTAACTGGCACTAGCAACAGAATTGCAAACTGGCATGTGGGCTATTTTATAACCTCGAACCAAGCGTCATGTCCAGAACTGGTAAAGATTTCTTGTCCTTCCCTAACAGCTTTCGCCTCTCTCTACTCCCCCAATCCCTCATCTCCATCACCTAACCCCCACACCTTGTAGTTGTGGGAGAAGAGAAAGCTATAGTCGCCTAAATTTTACACTTTTCAAAATCCTTTCTGAAATACATTTTTTCCTCCTGCTCATACGTTTTTACCCCCTTCTCCCCCTGAAGCCTTTCTACTGTTAAATCCAGGCTTCATGGGAGAGAGAGAAAGAGGTCTGTAGGGTAGGGAAGAAAAAGCATATATATGACTTAGCTTCTTATCAGACCAAATGGGGAGGAAAAGTCCTGTTAATAGATTGGGAGAGAACTAGAGTAGGGTAAAGGGCCCAGCTGGGTCCCTTAGAGACCTCCCTAGAGTTCAACCTGGGGCAGGGCAAATGGGGTATGAGTAGTGAGAGAGCAAGAACCCCTGTTAAGTTGAGGAGAAAGCCAAAAGCAAAGGAGCCCAAACCCTTTAGAAACCCTGGGAGAAAATCTCTGCAAAGTGACTCTATGGCCACATGGGGGTAGTCTGGCACAGGAGAAATACAGCAGTTTTGACAGCATCTAAGAGCTCACACAAACACACCATAGAACTTCTTTGACTCACATATATCATAAGAGGGACACCAGTTGAGAGCTAGGCGTTTGCCATGGGGTCACCATGGTGAAAGCATGGATACTGCATAGCCAAAGTTAAAAGGTATAGTATAGTCAGGAACAGATGGAGGACATGGCAGAGTCTCAAAGAATCTTTAATACCAGTGAAAGCCAAGGTGGGATCAAGTTAGTCAAGAAAGACCACCAGTTATACTAACTTCAATCATTCAGCGATAGCTAATGGTGGTGTATTAGTCAGCCAAAGGGGCGCTAATGCCAAATACCAGAAATGGGTTGGTCTTTATAAAGGGTATTTATTTGGGGTAGAAGTCCACAGTTACCAAGCCATAAAGCATAAGTTTCTTCCCTCACCAAAGTCCATTGCCACGTGTTGGAGCAAGACAGCTGCCGACGTTTGCCAGGGTTCAGGCTTCTGGGGTTCCTCTCTTCCCAGGGCTGCATTTCTCTCCAGGCTTAGCTCCTCTGGTTCCTCCACAAGGTCAGCTGTAGACTATCAGGCGAACGGCTCACTTCTCTTCTCCTGGGGCCTTCTCACCAACATCAAAACTCCAACATCAAAACTGCTTCTCAAAAACTGCTCCTTCTGTCCTTTGCCTTGCCTTTTATATTCGATTCCACCACCCACCAAGGGGTGAGGCTCAACGCCCTACTGACGTGGCCCAGTCAACGCCCTAATCATAACTTAATCATGCCCAGATTAACATCAGTTTACAAGCACGATCCAATTTTATTTTTGGAATTCATAATTACATCAAATTGCCAAATGGCTACAGGTGGGGAGGAGAGAGCAGAGGTCAAAATTGAGACACCAAGAAGAAACATTACACACTCAGCTAGAGGTCAGACAGCTTGGTAACCAAAGGCTGTTTCCTCCATACCAAGAGAACACAAGTCTCCTTTGCATCCAGAAGATTATCTTGGGAAGGTGGAGGTAAAAGAGAAAACTTTAAAACAAATAGCCCTAATAAGGAGTTTGACCTTTAAATGAACTGAATATTCCCTTATTTAAAGACTATTTAAAACTGGAAGAGATAATCTCTCACACTTTTCCTTACCAACTTGGTCCAAGCAGAATGGTTCCTGCAAAGAAGGGTGGTGAGAAGGGCCGTTCTGCCATCATCGAGGTGGTTACCAGGGGATACCAACCATCAACATTCACAAGTACGGCCATGGAGTGGGCTTGCAGAAGCATGCCCCTCAGGTACTCAAAGAGATCTGGAAATTTGTCGTGACGTAGATGGGAATGCCAGATGTGCACATTGACATCAGGCTCAACAAAGCTGACTGGGCCAAAGGAATAAGGAATACCATACCATATCCGTGTTGGATTGTCTAGAAAACATATAAAGATTCACCAAACATGTTCTATACATTGGTTACCTATGTACCCATCACCACTTTCAAAAACCTCTACTCAAAAATAATTTTAAAAATGAAAAGAAAAAAAAAAACTCTGTACTCAATGTGGATGAACACTGAAAGATGATCATCAAATGAAATTATAAAATAACTGCAAAAAAAAAAAAAACAACCCTGGAAGACCAACTTACTTTTACCTGGCAAGTTTACATGATTTTCCTGCCATCAATGGAAATGGGAAAGTTGAACTCAGTTAAAGAGGGTATATGGGAATTGGGGAGCCCTGGAAATCCCCCTAGCAGCAAGGGAGATAAGAGTAATGCTATGAAACCATAAATTCTTTGTGGAGGTGATCCCACTTGTGTTGGGGCAAAGATCAGATAACCTTTTTTTCTTATTCATACCTGTCTCAAAGTGGCAAAATTTCTGCATACAGTACTCCAAAACTCTTCATAGAATCAAGCTGACATGTCTTCAGCTGAGAGTACATCATGGCTTGACTACTTTACCCTTTCTCCTCCTATTGCCCTCATTCTCCTTCACCTGAGAGCCTTCCCCTACTAAATTACTTGAACAAGAATCCCTGGCTCAGCTATGCATCTAGGGACTTGATCTAAGACAGTTGAGATGGAGCAAGAGCAGAAATGTTCATCACCCAGAGATCTCTGATGCAATAATATGAGATTTTGGGTTATCTCCCTCCCAGGAAGGGTTATTTCCCTCTGGAGAATTTATTATTTTATGAGGAATAACTGCATTATGTTAGGCAGGAGTATTTTTCAAAACATATACATGCGAATAAAAGTGTGTTTGGACATTAATCAGCCAAAGGGGTGAATTTTAATGGGCTTTTTTTTTTAACGACACAGCATCAGTTTCCCCCTCCTAATAGTACCCAGTTTTCCTTTTGTAGTTTTTCTCCCCATTGTATGTAGACTTGATGAGACAGAAATCCCTGCCCTTAAGGCATTTGACCTAGGCTTGGCCAACCAACTTCTGGGATTTGAATTTTGAGCAGAATGATGCAAGCCAGTTGTAATGATTAGTTAGTTTATTCAGCAGCTCTAGTAGAAGAGACCTTCATGCAGTTTCTGCTCTCAATACTCTCTAGAACTACCTGATTTCTGTCCTTTATGAATCTGGTTCCCCAACTTTCCTAATGTCTCTTGTGACATCTTGTTGCATCAACTTGCCGCTCTTACGTCAGCTTGCTGTCTTGCTTGTCTTCTTTAGGAGACGCCAGGAACCGAATCTGGGACCTCCCATGTGGTCACTTGAGCCACATCCACTTCCCAGTTGGAAGGCCTTAAAAGCAAAACTGAGTTACCCTGAGGAAGAAGAAATTCTGCCTCTAGACTGTAGCATCAGCTCTTGCTCAAGAGTTTCTATCCTGTCCTTCAGTTTTCAGACTCGCCAGCCCCTACAATCATGTGAGCAAATTCCTTGAAATCATATATAAATCCCTCCTGAACTCTTTCTGCAGATCTGAGAAACTACAACCTCTTCTCTAACAATGCCTATTTTTTTTAAAGATTTATTTTATTTATTTCTCCCCTGCATCATTGTTTGTACTTGCTATCTGCTCTCTGTGCCTGTTCGTTGTGTGCTTGTCGTTCTTTTCTTTTAGGAGGCACCGGGAACTGAACTCAGGACCACCCATATGGGAGGGAGGTGCCCAATGGCTTAAGCCAACTCCATTCCTGCTTGTTGTGTCTCTCATTGTGTTACCTCGTTGTGTCTCTTCGTTGCGTCATCTTGTTGCGTCAGCTCGCTGCGCCAGCCGGTCACATCAGCTTGCTGTCTTGCTCGTCTTCTTTAGGAGGCATCGGGAACTGAACCCAGGACCTCCCATGTGGTAGGTCCACCTCTGCTTCCCTCTAACAGTGTCTACTGACCGACCATTGCTGTAGCCAACTTTTGCAACTTTTTCTTCAAAAATACCTCTTAACCCTCTATTTCTTTAATCGTCTGCCATATCCTATCATGACAGAAAATAGCCAATGTAGCAATAACTGTTGCCAAGTGCTTGACTATTTAATTTAGATATTTAGAATGATGGCTCTCTTTATGACTCGAATACTCTAACTTGGAAACTGTTCAAGAGGGGAAAAAGTGATAGGGATACAACATCATTGATGATGCCGCCCTCCTTTGTTAACCTTTAAAATGCAAGATTAGGGACTATTTAGAGGTCATCATGATCTCTATGCCTATGGGGTACAGCTTCTGGTAAAGGTTTTCAAAAGAAACATACTCAGCTGGCATGTTCCTTTGTCCCTTTGCCCCCTTTACATTCTTCCTTCTTTCTGTGAACAGAATGCTTATAGGTGTGGAGCCATCTTATAAGCCATAAGGACAAACGCCACATGCTAGGGATGGTGAGGGAGAAAGCAAGGAGTCTAGTTCCTTGCTGACATTCTCAAATAGCTGCACTAGCCCTGGAGTACTTAATTCTGGACTTCTTATAACAGAAAAACAGTCCCCTTTTTGTCTGAGTCACTATAGTCTGGTTTTCCATTGCTTGAAGGACAATCCTACCCAGATATGTCTCCTTCCCGCCCAAGATGTCAGACACCATGTTTGAATTTACTCCCTGTGGGAGACAAGATGCTTTCATAGAAAGTCACAGAAAATCCAACTCAAAACTGCTTTAAACAATAAGGAAGTTTATTAACTCACATAACTGAAGATCCAAAAGGAGGGCAGACGTTAGTGTTGATGTAATCCCATTACTGCAGGTCCATTTCTCTGCCATTCTTTTGCATGTGATGGCCATCAAAATGACTATAGCAATTCCAGTCTTCACATCCAAGTTCAGCCAGGTCCAGAAGACACGCAAGTCACTTCTGGAAGTTCTGGAATATTAAGGAAAAACTTTCCTGAAGGCATCCTAGAAACTATCCTTGCAACCCTTTGGGGAGCTTTGGGGGATATACATGATTCTAATGCAGTCCCTAGCAAGAGGGTATCTTACTCTTAAACCAATACCCACCACCCTCCCAAGCTAATGATATTGAACTACATACACTGTGGGTAAGAAAGGGATTCCTGAACATTAGGGTTCTGTTGGGAAGGAAGAAGAAGGGAATGGATGTTGGGTATATAGAGAATTCACTTATATATTTCTAGCATCTTGTACACACACTTAAAAGAAAGAAAAGTTTATGCTTCATCTCAACTGCAAGTTCCTTGAGAGAGGAAAGCATGTTTTATACTTTTTAAATATACTTCCTAGTGTCTAACTCAATACCCCAAACATAATAGGAACTCAAGTTGATTTTTTTCTGTCAAAAGTCTCAATGAGAGGATGAAATGGCCTACATTACTTAACACCCAGGGTTCTTTTGTTGATTGCTAGGCTTTTTTGCTAATCAATTTCTTTGACTCCCAAAACTTAGAATTCCTGGGCTCAAAAGGAAAAATCTCAAGCCAACAGAATTACATTTATTTAACAACTGTATTAATGTACTAGTGACCTTTCCTGGAAAAGTCAATCATAGTGTAGTCCTTAAAGTTCTTTTTTCTTACTAAAATGAAGAAACTGGAGGGGTGAAGATGTTCTGCTTCTCTAGGGACACAGATGTCAAGTTTAAAAGTTCCAAATCCTCCAAAAAGCCCAAGGATGGAGCCTTTGCTGTTAATGACTAGAGCTGACTACTGATGATTATTTTTAATAGGTGATTCCAAAGGTGTGAGTATTTTATATTATCCATAGAGATTTAATCTCCAATGGAGAAAAAAAAATACATGCCTTTATATTAAAAGTTGATGGGCAAATTCTGATCATGACTAAATTTACTCCTGTACCTCTTTCCTCCTATTAAAAAAGTATTTCCTCCATGAATCTCTCCTCATTGGGTCATTACTTGACGACCAAATAGCATTGGTAAGCCTGGCTCCTAGAAAGAGCTCCTGATTTGGAAACAGATGATCAAAGGCTCTAATCTCAGCCCAGACACTTGCTGTGATCTGGGTTTAATCAACTGAACCACCAGGCTATACTTCCGAAATTGGGACAAAATGAGATTCAGTGCTTAAGCACAATTCCAGGCACATACAATTAATTTAACAATTCAATACACTTCCTCATCCAATTCTCCCAAAGTTCCAACTAACCCTAAACGTTCATCCGGTCTCCAACTGGGCCAGGAACTGAGCAGAGGAAAAGGGTGGGCTTGCGCTTGCCTTGCCCAAGAACCGCCATCCCGGGTTGCAGACTGGGGGTGGTGTGGCCCCCTGCACCGAGACCAACAGCGAACTCAGGAGCTGGAGTGCGTCTCGCTCAGGCCTCTCCTTCTAGCGAGAGGAGCGAGCAAGAACCAGATGAAGACAACGGGGTGCACCGGCTGGAGGGGGTCGTAGGCCGGGTCACTGCAGCGAACCGCAGTTTGCTTCTGCCCCCTACCGGGGGCCAGGCTGAGATAGTGGGAGCAGAAACAAAATGGCGGCTTCGTGCGTCGCAGGGTGGGTAAATCCGGAGGGGACCTTCGGAACCGGAAGCGGGACCGGGACGTGAGTGGGCGGGGTCGCACTCCCGGAAGTGCCTCGGGGCTCTGTACGGGCGCTTAGCCGTCCCTTTTCGGGTTCCCGCCGCGCTGTCATCACCGGATGTCATTGCCTCCGAGCGCAGGACTTTTTTTAGGGCGACGGTCCCACGGGGTTGCGGGAGGGCGAGGCGCAGAGGGACCTTGGAATTTGCCCGGCCTAGGAAGGACTCTACACACTGGGGGAAGAGAATTTGACCAGTCGCAAGCGTCGTTTCCCAGTCCCAAAGGGATAGGACAGAATGGACAGACTCCTGACTCCCAGGGACTCTGCACAATTCATTGCAGAAAACACTCAGGATGTGTTCATCGACGGCGAAGGCGTGCAGAGAGTAGCCGAGATGCTGCTCGCAAAGGCCTCGGGGCCAGAGCTGCGCGTGGGGGGCTGGAAGGACCTTCACGAATTGAATCCCAGAGCGGCCGACGAGGCCGCGGTCAACTGGGTGTTCGTGGCAGACACGCTCAATTTCTCCTTTTGGTCGGAGCACGACGAGCACAAGTGTCTGGTGGGGTACAGAGGGAGAACGTACAGTGGGTACTGGTCCCTGTGCGCTGCAGTCAACAGAGCCCTCGACGAAGGTTGGTGTCGCTTCTCTTGGTCAGACCTTTGAGGCCTTTGAGGTTTCAGTTTATCCGGGGTCCCAAGGAGCGGGTTGGGAGATGGAATCATTTTTTAATACGGCGAACCTGAATTTCTTCGTTGCCTTCCGCTCTATGAGAAGGAGCTGACACTGAATCCTTATTCAGTAGGAAATGATCTTAATGTTTACCATTATTACAGCATAAGCATAAAAGGCAGATTTCTAAAGAATGTCACTTTGATGACACCTGAAGAACAAAGGAACAGATATTATAGAACAGTTTACTCAGTGAAAATGCATCTGATGTAATATTGCATTTGTTAGAAATGATGACTACTAAGTACAGACATGTAAATAGAAAATAAAGGTTCTGCTTCTGATTTATTATTACTCATATTTGGTGCATTCCTGTAATATATTTGGTTTCATATTAATTGTACGTTGTAAAAACGAGAGTCTAATGAAGATAAAAGTATGACATTATTTCTCTGATTTTTTTTTTTTCTCTCCCTGAAGGGATACCTATAACTAGTGCCTCATATTATGCCACAGTGACCCTGGAACAGGTTCGGCATGTACTCCGTTCTGACACAGAAATTCCTATGCCTTTGATAGAAGAGAGGCATCAGATTCTCAATGAAACCGGGAAAATTCTGCTTGAAAAGTTTGAAGGCTCTTTTCTTAATTGTGTCCGAAAAAGTGAAAAAAGTGCACAGAAATTACTGCACCTGATAGTTGAAAGCTTTCCTTCTTACAGAGATGTGACTCAGTTTGAGGTGAATTGCTTCTATTGGGGATTTTAGAATTCTTAATTATTCTCTCAGAGTTAACTCTCCTACTTCCAGAACTCCTTTTGAGAATAAAAACTTAAAATTTGAAATATGTTCCCTGTGGACAAAGAAGAAAAAAGTAACAAAATTAAGCAGTATTTCGAAGACATCTTTTGTCTAATTAGTATATTTCCTTTATTCTTGACTTTTGTCCCTTTTTCTTTGTACTTTTAAAATGTTTCAAACCTGAAAAACACTGGACCCTCCATATGATGTCGCTGGGGATAATGAGGTTCTTTTAGTACCGCAAAAATTTTACTTCATTAGATGAAAATCAGTATATATGCTAAATTTCTAGTCTCTAGTAAAAAATATTTTTTTGCCAAATTCTAATGTACATACGTTTGTATGTTTTCTTTTATCTTACACAATGTGCTTTAACAATATTTGCTTTATGATACAAAACATTTTTATTATATTCTCCCAGTGTGCACCTGGATTTTGTTTTTGTAAAATTCTTTTAGGAATGCTTTCTATCACTGTGTATTTTAGCTGTGACACCGAATTGGAAGCAAATTCAGAGGAATCACATAATATAAATCTGAATAAGTTAATGAATACATATAACAAATTGGAAAATTTAAAACTATCCTTCTGTAATTACAATTCAACAACTAAAATTGGCAATAATATTGTTCAAATCACTCTTTATGATTTACAGGGTGGTCACACATTTTCCTTTGAGCCATAAAACAGCTCTGAAAGGCCTAAGGACTAGGAGCATTATTGTTCCCTTTTTGCATACCAGGACCAAAGTCTGAGAGGTTAGTTTATCTAAGGACATTTACTCAGAAACAGCTAGCCTTTCGATTCTCTGTTTTGTCAGTGAGAAACCTAGTTATGTAAGTTAGTTAAGATTCTTTTAGTTGCAAGTGACAGATACACAATAAGAAAAAACTTAAGCACAAAGTGAAATTTTTAGATGGGTACTGGGGACAGGGATACAACTGCTTCAAAAACCTCCAGGACCAGGGACTCAAATGCCATCAGGGTTCTGTTTCTCATCTTTGCTTCCGTTGCGCAAAAGCAGTTATAATTGTTTTTAATATTTATTTATATATTTACTCAGATTATCATTCATTTTTAGAAATAAGAACAAATGGATGGAGTTAGAAAATTTTAATTTATACATTTAGACCAGTGGTTTCCAAATCTGACTGTGCCCCATAATCACTTAGAATGCTTAAAATTCAGTTGTTATTTCCAAGCCCCACACTGAAAGATTCTGATCAATAGGTAATGGAAAGTGAAAAAAAAAAAATTTATTTTTCAATGCTTTTCAGGTGACTCTGATTTAGAATATGCAGTAACTAAGTAAAAGTCCTAATGAATGAATCTGCTTCCTTAGGCAATCATGTTTACTCTAACATCTGATAAATATGCATATCTAATGATATTCCATTAGGTAACATTTACTCTTCCATTAGGTAACATTTTATTTACTCTTAAATATTAGTAATTTTTGAACTTTCTATTTGTTCATGTTAAATTTGTTCATGTTAAGTATTTGTTGAAGAAAATTCATGGTCATAGAGTTTTTCATTGATAATTATTTTTACAAAAGTACAATTTTGAAAATGTATTCATAAAGCAAATTATAGAATGCATAGAGAATAAATATTTTGGGATTTACTAGTATTTTTAGTGATATCCATTAGTAGTTTAGAGACCTATAATTTGATTACTAAAACCGTAATCAGCTTATTAAGAAAATGTTTTATAGATAATTTGAATTTATTTTTAGATTCCTCACTTGAATCTTATTTTTTGTTCTTTTTGTCTTTTTAAGTTGTATTATAATCTAATCTTTACAATTTTTTAGATTGAGCACTGATTTTGTTATATAACTTTGGTCCCTAGGTTTTTCCATTTTGCTTTATGAATCTTGTTAAATATAGCAAATATAGCTTCTATTTGTTGTATAAACTTTACAGTGTAATAATTGTGTTTGATACTCAGCTGTATTTTGTAAATTTAGTTTTATGTGTTGCTGTTTTATTAACTAGACTTGAACTAGAAACCTGGTTATCATACAAAGTTCAGTTTATATAGAAAAACAATTGCCAGGTTGTCATATTTGGATCAGTTTGAGTATATAGGTTCATGGCATTATGTTAAGGATGCTTTTCAATGGTGATTTGTTCCTCCAGCACTAATTTTAATTTACAGACTTTATACCATGTTGAAAAATGAGCTTATGTTTTTGGCCTGGGAAGCAAGTTCCTGAATTTCTTAATGATGGCCTTAGAAAATTTACTTGGTAAAAGCAGATCCAGATCTGTTTCAATAGATGTACCTTAAGGTTAATCAATGTTAGATTATTTCTCATTAAGACAGAATATCATTGATGTTTCCTTTATAAATAAAGGAATCTATATTATTGTCTTATAGAACTCCTATCTAGATGGAGTCTTTGCTTGAGGAACTTAACTTCACTTTTTATTTAGTTATTCATGTCATTTGTTAAAACATTCTCCAAGGTGGTCAGGATATATTTTGGGAGCCAGTAATAATATCAATTATTCTGTTAAGCAGATAAGCAGTTGTACAAAGATGACTTGAGATAATTACCATTGGTATTTGGACTAGGAATAGGTTGTACTTATCTGTCATGTTTTTTTCATAGTCTGTACTGATCATCATTTGTAGTTTTTCAGAGTATTCCTGAATTAAATTATAACCCATTATCTTACAATGCTTGGTTAAATTTGTTTCTTTCATGTATAAATACAGTTGTTTGGTTTGTCTTGGACTTACATATTAACTTTGACATTTCTAAAACTGGTAGACTTGGTTTATTCTGGTTGTTTATCATTTGTCTGGCTTAAATTTAATTTAATCCTGTTATCTGAAAGGAAACAGTTAAAAATTAATGTGGTTATCTTCAGAAATGAGAGTAGAAATTATTATTTTCTTCTTTATACTCTTCTGTATTTTATGCAATTAATGTGACTTTCTGTTGTAATCAGAAAGTATTTATAGAAATATAATTTAAGAAACTTTCAAAAGTGATATCTAGGTGTTAATAGTAAATAGTCCAGGGAGCGGATTTTGCTCTAGTGGTCGAGTGCCTGCTTTCCACATGGGAGGTCCTAGGTTGGTCCCCGTTGCCTCCTAAAAACAGAAAAACAACAAGCAAACAAACCAAAAGCCAACCCAGGAGAGCCTATGTGGCTCAGTGGTTGAGTGCCGGCTTCCCACATACAAGGTCCCAGGTTCAATCCCTGGCCCCAGTACCACAAACAAACAAACAAACAAACAAAACCAGATGGTTTATGGTGACATAGAAATATGTATATGAATTAATGCCATTCAAAAAGAAACACTAAATAGTATCCTAATTACATAAACTGTATTTTATGTGCCTTGAAAAAAATAGCAAGTAAATTTGGAGTGATATAGATAATTTAATGCTTCTAGACCTTTTTTCCCCCTGTAAAAGATTATAAATTTTTACCAGCAAAGTAAGAAAGATTATTATGCCCTTGAAAAAAAAAGTCCTCTATGTGTGCCTTTTTTTTAATATATATCATATATCAAGCTTTCAAATATCCAGGTAACATTTATATTCTCTTCATTCATTAGGGAAAGAGGATTTCTTTTTATAAACGGGCCCAAATCCTTGTGGCAGATACGTGGAGTGTATTAGAAGGAAAAGGTGATGGCTGCTTTAAGGACATCTCCAGTATCACCATGTTTGCTGACTATAGATTACCTCAGGTTCTTGTTTATCTTGGAGCTCTGAAATACTCTGATAAACTGCTGAAGAAGCTTCTCAAAGGTTTGCAACCTTAATTAATTCTTTGTTATACCATGATCTGTTGAGTCTCCATTTAGTTTCGTTAACAGTCCCCCTTTGCTTTTACTATTTGTTGTTGAAAGTGTATTTAAAGAAAAAGGCAAGAGCAATTAAAGTATGGGAAAATTGCTTTTTTGTTGTTTAACTATGGAATACAGATATTGTGGAATACAGATATGTGCTATTTGGACATTTATAATTTCAGCGCCTAATAATAAAATGAAGTCTAAATTTATGTTACGTGAAGGTGTGCAAACACTGTCCCAGTTCATATAATTTTTATTTGAAGAGTACTAAGCTGAAGAGCACACTGCATTGTGATGTAAAGGGTGGGCTGAGATATGGGTAATATGTACTAGATTTGGAGTTAGGCGACTTCAAGATCTGCCACTGGTTTATCAGGCACAAGTCACTCACTCTCTTGATTTATTTATTCACCATTATTAGATTAGATCATTGATTCTCAAGAGTGGGAACCTTATTATAATATGTGACTATAGGTAAATTGGGTTGCAATGAGATTGTGTGAAAATTAGCCTTTTGTTTTTTAAACATTAGAGAAATAATTGTATGATTTTTCTTACATGTGACTCTTTTCAATTCAGCATGGTATTTTCTGCTACTTTTTTCTTTATTTTTACCAGAAAGTGGCTTTCATGATTGAATAGTTTTCTTTTGTGAAATAGATATAAATCCCTGAAGATCAAAATAACACAGAATAGAAAGGTAGTTATTCCTATGGTTGGTTCTAACAGGTGTTTATGTTGCCTCGGGCAATTCAGTTTGTCCCTGTTTCCTCATTTGAGAAACAGCATGTTATTGTATGTAGTAATGCTCACTTCCTGGGTCATTAATTGTTGGATACCTTTGAAAAGGACAACATTTAGCTGTTATGGCTTTACACAGCCATATTCAGCTGGTCTTTTTTTCCAGGTCATGTATATACTGCTCATTCCTATCTCTAAGCATTCTCTTTCTTTTTTTTTTTTTGACTTTTTATTTTGAAATAATTCTAGACTTACAGGACAGTTCCAAAAACAATATAAATCTCATACAGAGAATTCCAGCATACCCCTACCCTCACCAGATACCCAGTCCACCAATTTTAAAAATTTGCCACATTTGCTGTATCATTTGTATCATTCTCTCTCTCTCTCTGTATTTTCTGAGCATTGGAAAATAGGTAGCACACATCATACTTCTTGATACCTCCATATACATTTCCTACAGACAAGGATATTAACTTATGTAATCAAGTTAAGTGCAGTCATCAAGTTAAGAAATTTAACATTGATAGACGCTTGCATTCTATATTCCAGTTTTTTCTTATAGCCCAGTAATGCCTTTGAAGACATTTCTCCTCCAGTCTTATATCCCATCCAGGATCATGTATTGCATATAATTGTCATTATCTCTAGGTCCATCCTCCCTCCCTCCATTCCATCCTTCCTTCCTTTTGTTGTAGAAACATATATACAAAATAAATCTTCCCATCTCAACCCCTCCCAATCATACCATTCAGTGGGATTAATCACAGTTACAGTGTTGCAGTACCACCATCCATTACTATAACTTTCCCTTCATCCCCAACAGAAACCCTATCCTCATTTTGCATTAACTTCCCATTGCCCCTGCCCCTCAGCCCTGGTAACTTGTACTCTACTTTCCGTCTCTGTGAGTTTGCATATTCTCTGATATTTTCTTTTTAGTTACTGTGGGTCTTAAATTTAACATCCTAAATCCATAACAATCTCATTTGCTTTGATACCAAATTAACAACTTCAATAAAACTATGTTTTATACCCCTCTGTTCTCCCTCTTTTGTAGTTCTTGTCACAAATTACATATTTATATATTATGAGTCCAAAACCATTGATTGATTTTATCATTACATTTTATGCATTTGCCTTTTAGATCTTGTAGGAAGTAAAAAGTAGAATTACAAATGAAAATACAATAGTACTGATATTTATATTTGCCCACATCATTATCTTTAGTGGAGATCTTTTTTTCTTCAAATGGCTTCAGTCACTTGTCTAGTGACCTTCCCTTTCAATCTGCAGAATTCCCTTTTGCATTTCTTGAAGGACTCGTTTAGTGGTGGTGAAGTCTCTCAGTTTTCATTTATCTGGGAATGTCTTACTGACTTCCTCTTTTTTTTTTTTTTTTTTT
>JAQZBX010023368.1:18342-30989 GCA_029593785.1 Cabassous unicinctus | reverse complement strand
AAAAATTTTGATTTTTACCAACAATAAAAAAAAAAAAAGGATAGGTGTTGATTTAAATATGTGATTTTTCTGGGGTGCCTTGTAACTCACAAAAAAATCACTCATATTGTAGTGAAAGATAATGCATGCCAGTTGAGTGCTCTGCTGTTGGAAAGAAAAATAAAGACACAGTCCCAGGACTGGTAAAGATAGACAGGTAAATACTGCTGCTTTAGCTTAAGGTGTGGATGTCCTGGATGGCTACCCTTTCAGTGGACTCCTCAAGGCGCTCTGAAACCAAGGCTTCAGTGTCGCCGCCAGACAGGTTGGTTGTTTCACTACTGTTCATTTTCCGCTGACCTCCTGGTAGATTAAGGACAAGATCTGACCATATTCCAGGTCTTTACCAAATAGCCTTAACGTAAGCTGTTTACTCATCAATCAGAAATGTCCCTCTTGTTTTGCAAAATGTTTTTTGTTTGCTTTGGTGGGGTGGGCTGTGTATTTTTATTCCTTTCAGCTATTATACCAACTTCACTGTGGTATACTTTATCATCAAAAGATTTGAACCAGATATTAGGAAACTGCACGGAATATTTGGGGCATCAACTCTATCCACCAAGACTGACCCTTGAAACCAAAATCAAAAACCTTTTTTAATTCTTTCTTTTTGTTGTTGTTGTTGTTGGCCAGTTTGTCAGTTTATCAGTTTATTTTTTTTCACGGGCTATTAAAAATTCTTTTTAGTTTAAACACACTGACCCTCCTCAAAAAGTATTGATACTGGTTTCCTGGATACCAGATCTTACATGTACAAATAAACTTTGGTTTTCCACACTGTATTTTAAAGAAATTATTTTATCATTACCCATGATTTATTCCACTCAAGGGGCTTCCCAGGCATTGTTAAGTAAAACTTGCCTAAGCCAACTTTTAAAAGTCATAACGCCCTTCTAGTATTTACTCAGGGACATTTTATCAATTCTTCTTCCCTGAAAAAAAACACCACATTGCTTTCATTTCATGCTTAATGGCCCAACACAAATCACTAAATAGTGTTAAAGCTGGCAAGCCTAGCAAGGGCCAGCCACTCCTCAGCCACGCTCAGCAAAGGTGCGTCTGCCACAGCAAACAAAGGGCCCAGAATTGAAAACACCTGCCAGCAGTTCTGGTCCCAATCTGTTAATGTTTTGAAAAGAATAAGATCACTTTATTAACTATTGCTACTAGGTTATCTTACATATAGATACGTGATCATTTATGCGATGGTTTTGATTAGAGCTTGATGCCACTGGGAAAGACCTTAATTCAAACAGCACCAGTGATTTAGCACTATCCCTAGGCATTTACAGCATTGCTAATTGAAAAAAAAAAAAAAAGTTAAACAATGATGTTTCAAAGGAAATGGGATGTAATTGGTTACTGGAGAAGAAAAGAAAGTAGGATAGAAAATTACTGGGTATTGACTGCTTGCTCGCAAACACAATAAATAAAACAAGCTTTACAATCAGCAGATCTGGGGTTTTGTGATACATTTGACAAGTTAATAGTCCATTTTTGCTGTCTTCTTTTGCTTCAACTCACCTCTCAACTGACTCATTGATTTCTGGACTTGAGGCAACAATAAGCTATGAAAATACCAACGTAGTAAGTGCACTAGATAAGTCAGTGGATAGCTCTATTGCTGCCCCCTTGGCTCAGAGCAAAACTGCAAAATACAGGAAGCGTGGGTTCCTCTGTTCAGTTTGTTTCTTCAACAATTTTCTCAACAGCAGCACATTTAACACTTGGGTATGACAAGTCTTTGTATAATACTGTCCCCTGCAATTGTAGGATGTTTAGCATCTGTAACTCCAGGCACCTCCTCACCCCACCCTCACCTCTACAACACACACACACACACACGGAGGCACCCGCACATTTTCAAACTCCTAAATATCCCACTCTTTGTGCTGTCATGTAGCTGTGCAAAGTACCCACCCAAAATATTCCATTCTACCAAATCATCCCTTCTTTACCCATACACACCTTCTCCCACCAAAAAAATGCCTAAATTCTGGCAAAAATGCCACAGAACAAATTGTTCAATAAAATCTTTGTTGAATTAATGATTAACAGGTGCTCTGCTACCTGCCATTTGTAAAGATAAAAGCATTTTAACAATCCAAATAAAGTAATCCACAGTAAAATCTCAATGACTGATAGACTTAAGCTTTTCAGTCATCATTATATTTGAAGTACGAGAAATATCCCCACATATTGCCTCCCCCTACCCTCCTACACACAATATAGTCATACACTTACTACTCCATTTATGAAATGTTGACAGCTCCTGGTATAGTGTAAAACATAGGAAACTCTCTCGGACTTTAAAAACTAAACAACAATAGCAATCTAATTCCTCCTGGGTCACTGAGAAAACCAGAGCCAAAATTCTCAAAAGCAAAGTCAAAAACTTAGCAATGGAATAAGAGTAAACCAAGATAGTGGAGTAAGATGCTCCAAGTTGCCGTTCCTCCACAGAACCTTTGAACAACTAGCAAAAACTGGCACAGCCATCTTCCTCAAGACTCTAGCAAACAGTTAAAGGGGTGCAGTAACTGGGTGAGTGCCGAATCAAGAAAATACACCTTTAAAAACAGTAGGAGAAACTTGTAGTGCCCTTGCTGACCTGACCCCCTTCCCCTCCTTGGCACCATGAGGAGCCAGCCAGCACTTCCACGGTGGGTCCCTGGCCCTGTTCCAGAGGAAGCAGAGTAACCCATATGTGTATGGGTATCTGCGGGTTGGTGCTAAACTATCAGGTGTCAGCCTGAAATACTGAACCAGGACACTCCTGTCTGTCTCACCCTCAGACACCTCGCCCTTCAGGCAAAAGTAATTTGCAGAGAGCTAAAGCAGTGTAAGAAACAATTAAGTCAAAGCAGCCTGGGACCGAAGGATTACCTGCTTTGGGATATACAATAGAGCACCAAGTAGGTGCTACTATTTCATAGCAGTAAAGAAGACATTAGGATTCCTGTAAACAAGGGAATCCCTAAGGTCAAGAACAACCACAAGACCAGGACAAGATGAAGGCTCAGAAAAAATGGAGAAGATCCTGCACTTCACTTTCACTTTGGGCTGATCTGCTTGATAGGAGAGCTAAACTCTAAAGGAGAGCACCAACCAATGCACAGGCACTTTGCAAAGACTTTGAAAAGTATATTTTGCATTTGTTTGTTTTTTTGTTTGTTAACTCCTGGCACTCAAGGAAATCTCTATCATATCACTACCTGGGCATGAAATAAAAGAACAGAAAGCTCAATGACTAAATACCAGGATTAACACATTAAAATATAAAAAATGATCAGTGTGCAGCAAAAGATTTCAAGATAAGCACAGAAACAATGGCCCATTCAAAGAATAAAAACCAGAAACCATCAATGAGGAAGACCAGACTTTGGACACACCTGACAATGACTTTAAGAAAATGATCTTCAGTATGCTCAAGAGATAAAGGAAAACAAGGAGAAAGAATTAAATTATAACATGAAAATGATGAGTGAACAATATGAGGATCTCAATAAAGACATATATGAAAAGGAAGCAAACAGAAATACTGGAGTTGATCACAATAACTGAAATGAAAACCTCCCCAGAGTTTCAACGGCAGATTAGAGCTGGCAGAAGACAGAATCCGTGAACTCTGACACAATTGAAATGATTGAGGCTGAGGAATAAAAAGAAAAAGAATGAAAATAAGTGAATAGAGCCTAAGAGACCTGTGAGACACCATCAACCAAACCTATATATATACACATATATTTACACACATATATATATACACACACACAATATCATACAATGTATCTTCTCTGATCACAATGGAAGGAAGCTGGAAATCATTAACAGATGGAAACTGGAAAAATTCACAAATTTGTGGAAATTAGACAATGTGCTCTTAAACACCAGTAGGTCAAAGAAGAAATTGCAAGGAAAATAAGGAAATATCTCAAGGCAAATGAAAACAAAAACACAACATACCAAAACACATGGGGTGCAGCAAAGGCAGTGCTGAGATGAAATACAGCTCTAAATGCTTACACTAAAAAAAAAGCTATCAAATCAGAGACTTAATCTCACAAATGTAGGATCTGGTAAAAGAACAAACTAAATTCAATGAGAGCAGAAAGAAGGAAATAATTAAGATTACAGTGGAGATAAATGAAATAGAGTATAGCAAGAATAATAGAGAGAATCAATGAAACCAAATGTTGGTTCTTTGTAAAGATCAATACAATCGACAAAACTTTAGCTAGACTGACAAAGAAAAAAAAAAGAGATAATATGCAAATAACTAAGACCAGAAATCAAAAGGGGGAGCATTACCATGAACCCCACAGAAAGAAGGATTATAAGAGGATACTATGAACAACTATACACCAACAAATTAGAGAACTTGAGTGGACAAATTCCTAGAAAGACACAAGCTAGTTACACTGACTCTAGAAGAAATAAAAGACCGCAACAGATCAATGACGAAAAAAGACATTGAATCAGCAATCAAAAACCTCCCAAAAACAAAAGGCCACCAGATGGCTTCACTGGTGAATTTTACCAAACATTCCAAGAAAAGTTAACACGAATACTGTTCAAACTACTCCAAAAAGTTGAAGAGGAGACAACACCTCCTAACTCATTCTATGAGGCCAATGCCACTCTAATAACAAAGCCATTTGTTTTACTCCAAAATAAAATTACCGACCAATAGCCCTTTATGAAAATAGACGCAGAAGTCCTCAAAAATACTAGCAAACTGAATCCAACTGCATATTAAAAGAATTATACAATGTGACAGTTTGAACTTTGTGAATCCTAGAAAAGCTAATGTCGAACTAATCCATCCCTGTGGGTGTGGGGCCCTTTGCCTTAAATTCAGTTAAATGACCTTTGATTAGATCACTTGAATATTTGGCTTTAGGGATTTGAGTGGACTATGTCAGTGAGGTGTGACCCAGATTTGGTCTTGCTGGGTCTTACATAAACTGAGAACTGAAAGCAGAGACACAGAAAAGGGAGCTCTGCCATTTTGACCCAGCCATTTGAGAGAGAGGACTACAGGTTCACCTACAACTGCAGAAAGACAGAGAAGCCCTGAGAAGCTCAAAGAGATGAAGCCCAGGGAGAGATGCCTGATCACACACAGTTGAGCTCCAGGATTAAGTAGAAAGAGGCCGGCAGACCCACCTTCTTGCCTCACCATGTGGCAGGACTCCAGGATCTGCTAGCAACCAACTTTTGGTAAGAAAGCATCTTTGATGATACCTTGATTTGGATATTTTTGCAGCCTTGGAACTGTAAGCTTTTACCCCAAATAAATCCCTTTTATAAAAGCCAAACCATTTCTGGTATTTTTGCATTGGCAGTCCTTGGCAAACTAAGACACACAGCATTATCAGGTGGAGTTTATCCAATGTATGCAAGGATGGTTCAACATAAGAAAATCAATTAATGTAATATACTACATTAAAATAAGAAAGGAAAAAATACATTATCATCTCAATTGACCCAGAAAAGGCATTTGACAAAATCGAGCAGCGCTGGTTGATAAAAACACTTAGAATACTAGGAATTGAAGGAAACTACCCCAAAAGTATAAAAGGCATATATGAAAAACTCACAGCTAACATCATACTCAATGATGAAAGACTGAAAGCTTTCCCTTGCAAATCAGGTAGAGGACAAGGATGCCCACTGTCACCATTGTTATTCAGCATTGCACTTGAAGTTCTAGACAAAACAATTAGGCAAGAAAAATAAATGAAAGTATCCCAGCTGGAAAAGAAGTATGACTTTTCCTATTGGCAGATGGCATAATGCTATGTATAAAAAATCTTGAAGTCCACAAAAAAGTTAAAGAGATAATAAATTGATTCAGTGATGTGGCAGGCTACAAGATCAATGCCCAAAAGACACAGCTCCAATACAATCCCAATCAAAATTCCAACAGCCTTCTATGCAGGAAAGTAAAAGCCAATCATCAAATTTATGTGGAAAGGTAAGGTGCTCTGAATAACTAAAACCATGTTGCAAAAGAAGAATGAAGTTGGAGGACACATATTTCCTGATATTAAAACTTATTCCAAAGTCACAGTAATCAAAACAAGATGATACTGACACAAGGACAGACCTACAGACCAATGGAATTGAATTAACATTCAGAAATAAACTTACATCTATGGCCATCTGATTTTTGAAAAGAGTACCAAGTCTACTCAATGGGGAAAGAATAGTCTCTCCCACAAACGTGCTAGGAAAACTAGATATCCACATGCAAAAGAACGGTGGACCCCTACCTCACACCATATGCAAAAATTAATTCAAAATGGATCAGAGACCTAACTCTTTGATTCAAAGATCAAAAACTACAAAATGCCTAGAAGAAAACACAGGGAAGCATCTTCAGGACCTTGTGTTAGGCAATGGTTTCTTAGAGTTCACACCAAAAGCATAAGCAACAAAAGAAAAAAATAGATAAATGGAACTTCATCAAAATTAGAAACTTTTGTGCATCAGAGGAATTCATTATAAAAGTAAAAAGATAATCTACAGAATGGGAGAAAATATCTGGAACCTAAATATCCAGTAAGGGTTTAATATTCAAATATATATAAGGAAATTCTACAACTCTACAACAAAAAGACAAGCAACCCAATTTTTTAAAAATGGGCAAAAAACTTGAATAGACATTTCTCCAAAGAAGATATACAAATGGCCAAAAAGCACATGAAAAGAGCTCAACATAATTAGCCATTAGGGAATTGTAAATCAAAACTACAATGAGATACCATATCACATCCACTAAAATGGCTACTATAAGAAAAACAGAAAATAACAAGTGTTAGAGAGGAGATGGAGAAATAGGAGCCCTCAGTCATTGTTGCTGGGAATGTAAAATGGTGCAGCAGTTGTGGATGACACTTCCTCAGAAGTTAAGTTTAGAATTACCATATGACTGGGCAATTCCACTTTTGGTATATTCCCAAAGGAATTGCAAGCAGGTACTTGAATTGTTATTTGCACATCAATGTTCATAGTGGCATTATTCGCAATTGCCAAAAGGTGGAAGTAACCAAGTGTGTCCATCAACAGATGAACGGGTAAACAAAATGTGGTATATATATGTAATGGATTATTATTCAGTGGTCAAAATGAATGAAGTTTTGATACATGCAACAACATGGATCAACCTTGAAGACATTATGTTGAGTGAAATATGCCAGGCACAAAAGAAAAAATATTGTAAGATCTCTGATTCTAGCATCAGAAACTAGAATACAGTTTACCAGTAGCCCAGGTCATGGGTGGGTGGGGCATGGGGAATGATTGAATAATTGGTACTGGGTTTATGTTTGGAGAGATAGAGAAGTTTTGGTAATGGATAGAGTTGATGGTAGCACAACATTTTGAATGCAGTTAACACCACTGAATTATATATTTGAATGTACTTAAAAGGGGAAATTTTAGGTTGCATATATGTTACTAGAATAAATATTTTACAAAAAAAAACAAACAAACATAGGAACAACACAAACTGTGAGTCCTAATTTAAAACTATGAACTTGTTCCATGTTCAGTTAAATCCTCACATGGGGCACTATCCTCTGGGGATTCATTTTCTGGAAGCTCTGAATTTCCCAAACCATCAATTTCTAGTTTCCTTGTGCCCAGGAGTTCAGTTCTCAGCTTATTCCTTTCCTCTACCGTTTTGCTATAAGCTGAAAGGAGACGCCAGGCTGCACTTTCTACATTTAGTCTGGAAATCTAAGCTAAATGTCCAAGCTCATCACTTTCAAAGTCTGCCTTCCATCTAACATCAGGAGTCAATTTTGCCACATTCTCTGTCCCTTTAAAGCAAAGACGGCCTTTCGTCCAGTTTGCAATAATACAGTCATCACTTTTGCCTAAAGCCTCGTCAGAAGTACTTTAGTGTCCATATTTTTACCAGTCTCTTCAAAGCAATCTAGGTCTTTCCTTTCAAGCTTCTCACAGTTCCTCTGGAATTTACCCCTTACCCATTTTATAAAACCATTCCAACATTTTTGGTATTTGCATAGCACCAGCACTTCACTTTCCTGATACCAATTTCTGTGTTAGTTTGCTAAAGGCTGCCAATGCAAAATATCATAAATGAGTTGGCTTTTATAATGGGAATTTATTAGGCTAAAATCTTAATTTCCAAGGCTGTGAAAATGTCCAAATCAAGGCATCATCACAGGTGTTGTCTCAACAAAGTTTGTCTGCTGGCAATCATGGACTCCTGCCACATGGCAAGGCAAAATGGTGGCCAATCCTGCCTTCTCTTTCAGGCTAACTTTCTCCTGGAGCTCAGCTGTGGACAATCAGGCGTATGGCTTGTGTCTCCCTTCTCCTCAGGGCCTGTTGCCTCAGCTTCAGCTGTACCAATTCCAGCCTCCAGCCTCTCTTTCAGCCTCTTGGGTTTCTCTGTCTTTCTGCAGCTGCAGGTAATTCTGGAGTTCTCTCTCACATGGCAGGGTAAAATGGCAACTCTTCCTCTCCTTTCTCCTCTGTTATATAAAGACTGCAGTAAAGGATTACTACCTACCCTGGGTCCCACAATCAAGTCAAAGGCCCTTAACAGAACTGATCTAATCAAAAGTGATCTAATCAAAAGGGGCTCTTTACTGAATCTATTCAAAAGGCCCCACATACAATAGGTTTACATGCACAGGAATGTCTTTGCTTTAAGAACAGGATTTTGGGGGTCCACAAAAGACTCAAAATAGCTGAACTTTGGTGATACATCATCTCTGATAATGCCTTGATTTGGATATTTTCTAAGAATTGCAAGATTTTACCGTAATACATTCCTATTATAAAAGCTAGCCAATTTCTGGTATTTTGCATTGGCAACCTTCAGCAAACTAAAACAATAGTTAAGGATGTAATTATAATAATATTTTTTATCAGTTGTAACAAAGGTACCACACTAATGCAAAATGTTACTAATAGGGAAAAATGTGGATGTGAGAGGTTATTTCTGCATGAATTTTCTGCAATCTTACAACTTCTCTAATAAACAAACAAACAAACAAACAGGTTAATAATATTATAGACTCTTGGGTTGTTATGAGAGCTAAAGCAGGGGTGGGAAAATGTTCTCTATAAAAGGCCAGATAGAACATTTTATCAGTTTGCTAGGCTGCTGAAAGCAGAGCCCATGAAATGGGTTGGCTTTTAACAATGGGGATTTCTTAGCTTACAGTTTGAGGCTGAGAAAAAGTGTCCAAATAAAGGCACCACCTAGGCAAAGCTTTCTTCCTGACAGCTGGCTGCAGGTGATCCTTGGTTCCTCTGCCACACAGCAAGGTACATAGTGGCATTTGCGGGTCCTTCCCTTCTCTCCTAGATTTTGCTGATTTCAGCTACTTGCTTCCATGGTTTTCCCTTTCTCTCTCTCTCTCTCTCTGTATTCAATCTCTTTATAAAGGACTCCAGTAAGAGGATTAAGACCCATACTGAGCCATGCCTTAACTGAAGTAGCCTCATCAAAAGGTCCTACTTATAATAGATTTATACCCACAGCAATGGATTAGCTTTAAGAATACAATTTTCTGGGATACATAGAGTTCCAAACCACACACAAATATTTTAGACTTTGCAGACCTTGCAGTCTTTCTCACAACTATTCAGCTCTGCTGTTTATCCCCAAGCAGCCTTAGACGATATGTGAACGAGTGGGCATGACTGTTTTTCAATAAAATTTCCCTTATGGACACTGAAAGTGGAATTTCATAAAACACTGCCGTTCTTTTGATTTTTATTCCACCATTTAAAATGTAAAAACCATTCTTAGCTCACCAGACACGAAAACAAGCAGGGCCAATCTCCTGAGCTAAAGCATATAATACATTCAGTACAGCACTGGCAAGCTCTAAATGCTCTAAATGTTTGCTACTATTAAAAACAAAATAAAAAACTAAGCCAAGTTAAAACTAAAGGGATAAGAAATAAAAGCCCCTGAATTTTCAGGTTGTACTGAAAATTCCCGGGTCTTTTTCACTTTCTTTTTGACAACCTAACAAGAAACCAGACATATCTTTTCAGAAAATGTTCTAAGGTTCAATATTATTTGGCAGTTGAAGAAAAATGTAGTTTTATTCCAGTTTTATTAAATAAAGTCCCTCCTCCTATAAAAATTACAACAAATTCAACATCTAAAGTCCAATGATATGGCAAATAATATTGCCCTTGGGAATTAGTACATAAAATTTTGGAGTGAAAAAAGGCTTGCCTTTTATTTCATAAAAAGCCACATTCAGGGCTTTCACCTTATGAATTCACATTGCTGTCTTCGGCATTATGTCACTAATATGCAGAGAAAACATTACACTGCATAAAATGGTCTGAATATCTTTCTTTCTTTGGAGGTCTTTGTACCACCTTTAAGTTTGAGTGATTTAACTGCAAGTAGAGAAATCCAGTATGGTCTCTAAGTTATTTTCCTCTACCAAGATGTATGGATATTTTGTTTTGACATCTCCTACAATCAGGAAAAGCAGAGAGGTCATGGTCAAAAGAAACCACAAGCAGAGGAAAATACACTGATACTGTTTCTCCTGTAGTTTGTCATTCATTGTTGGTGTCAACATCATGCACTATTCTGTAAGTAGCTGTGTTCACTCCTAGTGTGCAAGTACAGAAGGCAGAAGACACTGTTATTCCTGGCAGATGGGTAAATGAAGCAAGGAGCCCCAGAGCACCCCCTTGGAGCTGCTTATGATAAAAACCTGTTCACAACATTTAGTTGCAACTCTGAGACCAGTTCCCTAGAGGAAACTCCATGCTATTTTTGAAGCTATCTTTTCAAAATTATTTCATTTAGTCATTTGTCCCTCTAAACTGAGGGATTTGTGTTTTTATTGGGAGATTTTTATAAACAATTCTTGCAAATGGAAAGTATAGGTCACCAGCCAATTAAAATGTCATTTATCAGGCTTTTGCATAAACAGTGAGTAAAGGGAAACACATTAGAATGGGTTCTTCATTGTTGTTTTATGTGAATATATATGTCTGTCTGTGTGTGTGTGTGTATGAAAATAATGTAATTTTTTTTCATACTGTAAAGAGCCATGAAAAGAAGACATGGAATCAACTTAACTTGTTCTCATTCTCATATTCATCACCTAAGTGTTCAAGTCCTATGCTGTAAAATATTTTAAAATATATCTTACATTGGGAACTTATGGGGAAAATGGCAGAATAGGGAGCTCGAGGACTTTTCCTCCACCAAAACAACTATTAAACAGACAGGATTGGTCTGAAATAACTATTTTGAAATTCCAGAGGCCAGAAGAAAACTGTACAGCATCCAGGGAAGAGCAGGAGGAAGAGGCTGATAACCTACAGTAA
Organism: Cabassous unicinctus; assembly: GCA_029593785.1. Lineage (NCBI taxonomy): Eukaryota > Metazoa > Chordata > Mammalia > Cingulata > Chlamyphoridae > Cabassous > Cabassous unicinctus. Next base: position 19,595 of record JAQZBX010023368.1, on the reverse strand, counting down.
AGAACTGTAAATTTCTCTACCTGTGAGAAGGCTATCAGTACCCATGCCCTAGTCTCACGAAAGACAGCCTTGTTGTGTTCAGTCCTTGTTAGCTGCTGATAACAGAAAAGGATGTAAAAATCCTCTTCCCCAAGAACAGGGGTGGGCAAAGCCAATTACTGATCATGGATTTTGATTAGTGAATTTGGATTGTGGCTCACTGGGCCCTGACTCTGAGGGTAGCTATTGTTTCAACCCATCCCACACAAATGTGGAAGCAGCCATTGCTTCAGCCCTCCCTGGACAGGGGCCAATGCAGTGGACATTTAAAGATGCAGTGCTTCCTCGGGGCTGCAGGGACAGTTAGCTGAATCAGCTGTATTTGCTGGGCACGCCAGGAAACCTCAGCTATGGGAAGTCATTGGTGAAGCTTTTGGTGTCCTTACTGGTCCCCTACAGGGCAATTTGGAGTCAGTCTGTGCCTCCATTAGGGGTCCCTGGCCCTGTTTTGGCTGGAAAAGACCAACTTTGGAAAATCCTCTCCCGGATAACCTTCTGCCTGGAATTTGCCTTCAAGGCAAAAACAGAATGAGTCAATGAAAGGAGCATAAAAAGCTATAGAGGCAGACAGACTGGGACAAAGGCATGTCAACTTCAAATACTCAGGAGAGGGAGATCTGCCCCTTAGCAAACAGAGGGGACAGCCAAACTCCTGTAACAAGGAATTCCAAAATAACAAACAAGCAAAAGCCCAGGACAAAACAGAGGCTCAGGCAAACAGGGAAAACCCTACACACTGCTTTCGCCTTAGACAGTCTTTCCTGATAAGAGGGATGAAGCTCAAGAAAATCTCTATCTTATCACCAGCTGGTTACAAAACCAAGAAATAGATGTCCAATAGTTAACATTTTAAAATATTAAAAAGTCAAAACAAAGAAACCAGAAATGAAGGCCCATCCAAAGGAAAAGGATAAAAATACAGGAAAACCAATGAAGAAGATGAGATATGAACATACTGTAGCTGGATTTTGTCTAGGTCCTTGGCTAAACTGCAAGAAATGAATTTCAAGAGCATGCCACATTGATTAGGCCAGTGATTTATTAAGGTAGAGAGGGAAGAGAAATGGGAGAAAATAACAGATCATGGGTCCCAGAGAGAGGAAGGGGCTGCAAAGAGATAAACAGGGCCAATTTACAGACTACAATTGCCCATTACAGATTATAAATGCCCAGGTTTTTACTTGTGTGTTGATCCATGCGGGGGGGGGGGGGGG
>JAQZBX010023368.1:0-18242 GCA_029593785.1 Cabassous unicinctus | reverse complement strand
ATCCAGGGCTTCTCTTGGATTCCGGAGGAAATCTTGTTCCAAATGGGAGAATCTTGTGAGTGTCTTCCAGTAGCCATCTTGGAGGTACTGGTGGACACGTGTTAATGGCTGCAGTTTTTCTGCCAGGTTCTAGATCCGTTTATTGATTCCCTATCTAGCCTGCTTCAGTACCAAACAAAATCTTTTTAAAAATTATCTTAAAAATGCTCAAGGAAATGAAGGACAGTACAGAGGAAGAACTAAAAGATACCAGGAAAATAATGAGTGAATAATATGAGAGTCTAAGTAAGTAACTGGAAATTTTAAAAAGGAACCAAACAACTACTGGAGATGAAGACCACAATAACTGAAATGAAAATGCCCTGGAGGGTTTCAAGAGCAGACTGGAACTGACAGAAGAAAGATTCAGTGAACTTGAAGACAAGACTTGAAATGAGTCAGGCTGAGGAGAAGAAAGAAATATTAAATGTAAAAATAGCCTAAGACACCTCTGCAACACCATCAAGCACACAAATATACACATTCTAGGAATCCCAGAAGGAGAAGAAAGAAAGAGGCAGAACTAATATTCAATGACATGACAGTGAAATTCCCAAACTTAGCAAAAGACATGAATATGCACATCCAAGAAGCTCAGAGAACACCAAACAGGATAAACGTGAAAAAAAATTACACCCTATCATATATTGATCACACCGTCAAATGCAAAGGACAAGAAGAGAGTTCTGAAAGCTGCAAGAACAAAGCAATGTGTTATGTACAAGGGAGTCCCAATTAGATTGAGAGCCAATTTCTCATCAGAAACCATGGAGGCAAGAAGACAATGGTTGAAATACTTTAATGTGCTGAAAGGGAACAACTATCAGCCAGGAATTTTGTATGCAGAGAGATTCTCTTTCAAAAATGAGGAAGTGATTAAGACATTCTCAACTAAACAAAAGCTGAAGGACTTCATCACCACTAGACCTGTCCTATAAGCAATGCTAAATGGAGTTCTTCAGACTGAAAAAGAAAGGATACTAGATAGTGGCTCAAAGCAGCATAAAGAAATAAAGACCTAAGGTAAAGGTAACCATTTGGGTAATTATAAATGCTAGTATTATTGTAATGTATTGCTTGGTATATAATTCCCTTCTTACATCCTACGATGCTAAAAGGCAAATGCATAAAAAGTAATGATAAATCTAGGTTTTTTGGACACACAATGTTCAAAGGTAAAAGTGATAACAAGTACAAAAAATGATGAGGGGGACAGTGGGGTATAGGAAATGTACATGCACATGCAATTAAAATTAAGTTGGTATCAAACCAAATATGATTGTTATATATTTAGGATGCTAAATTTTAACACCATGGTAACAACAAGGAAAACAGATAAAAAAATATATCTAGATAGAAATGAGAAGGCCTTCAATATGGTATAACACAAGAAAGTAAATAAATATAAAAGTAGGTTTAACAGAAGTGAGGGACAAAAAAGGCATAAGACTTACAAAGGCTAAATAGCAAAATGGCAGAAGAAAATACTGTATTATAAGTAGTGACTTTAAATGTGAATGGATTAAACTCCCAGTCAAAAGGCAGAAAGTGGCAGAATGGATATAAAAGCATGACCCAACTATATGCTGTCTGCCAGAGTCTCACAATAAAGTCAAAGACACAAATAGGTTGAGGGTGAAAGGATGGGAAAAAACATACTATGCAAGTAGTAACTAAAAGAGAGCTGAGGTGGCTATACTATTATTGGATAAAAAAAGACTTTAGGTAAAAAACAGTTACAAGGGACAAAGATGGTTATTACATACTACATTGCATACATACAGGACGACGTAACAAATTATAAATATGTATGCACCTAACAGCAGAGCTCCAAAATATATGACAAAAATACTAACAGATTTGAAGGGAGAAATTGACAGTTCTACATTAATAATAGGAGACTTTAACACAACACTCTCAATAACGGATAGAACATCAGGTCAGAAGATCAATAAGGAAGTACAGGATTTGAATGATACACTAAATCAACTAGACCTAGCAGACATATATAGAACACTGCACCCCCAAGAAACCAGAATACACATTCTTCATGAGTCACATGGATCATTCTCCAGGATAGACCATATGTTGGGTCACAAAACAAGTCTCTATAAATTCAAAAATATGGAAATCATAAAATGTATAGTCTCTGACCACAATGGAATGAAAGCTAGAAATGAATAACAGAGAGAGAAACAGAAAATTCACAAAAATGTGGAAATTAAACAACATACTCTTAAACAATCAATTTTAAAGTTAAAGAAGAAAGCAGAAGTATAATTAGGAAATGTCTTGAGGCAACTGAAAATAAAAACACAACACACCAAAATGTATGGGATGCAGTGAAGGCAGTGCTGAGAGGGAAATTTATAGCTCTCAATGGTTACATTGAAAAAGAAGTAAGACTTCAAAACAGAGACTTAACATAAAAACTGGAAAAAGAAGAGCAAATTAGGGAAGCGGGTGTGGCTCAATGGATAGAGCTCCCGTTTACCATATGGGAGGCCCCGGGTTCGCTTCCCGGGGCCTCCTTGTGAGGGCAGGCCGGCCCGCGCCGTGCAGTGGGCTGATGCAGCAGGACCTCACAGCAAGGGGGAGATAAGCAGACACGGAGGAAACACACAGCAAATGGACACAATAAAACACAAGCAGCAAGGGGGGGATAAATAAATAAATAAATAAATCTTTTAAAAAAAAAAAAAAGAGCAAATTAAGCTCAAAGCAAGTAGAATGCAGGAAATAACAAAGATTAGAATGGATGTGAATGAAATAGAAAAAAATAAAATAATAGAGAGAATCAACAAAAACCAAAGGTTGGTTCTATGAAAGTCAATAAAATCAACAAACATGGATAAACCTTTAGCAAGAATGACAAAAAAAGAGAGAGAGAGAGGATACAAATAATGAAAATCAGAAATGAAAAGTGGGAGATTACTACCAACCCCACTGAAACAAAAAGGACTCTAAGTGGATACTATGAACAACTGTATGCTAGTAAATTAGATAACCTAGATGAAATGGACAAATTCTTAGAAACATGCAAACTACCTACCTTGACTCAAGAAGAAATAGAAGATCTAAACAAACCAATTACTAGTAAAGAGATTGACTCGGTAATATAAAACCTCCCAACAAAAATAAGCCCAGGACTAGATGGTTTCACAGGGGAATTCTTCCAAACATTCTAAGACAACTTAACTCCAATCCTGCTCAAACTCTTCCAAAAAATTGAAGAGAAGAGAACACTCCAACTCATTCTACAAGGCCAATATCACCCTCATACCAAAGCTGGATAAAGGTACAAAAGAAAAGAAAATATAGACCAATATTTCTTATGAATATAGATGTAAAAATCCTCAACAAAATACTAGAAAACCAAATCCAACAGTGTATTAAAAGAAATATACACCATGATCAAGTGAGACTTATCCATAATATGCAAGATGGATTCAATATAAGAAAATCAATTAGTGTAATACACCACATTAACAGAATAAAGGGAAAAAAACACCATTATTTCAATTGATTCAGAAAAGGCATTTCACAAAATACAGCACCCTTTCTTGATAAAAAAAAAAACACTTAGAACACTAAGACTAGAAGGAAACTTCCTCTACACAATAAAGGGTACATATGAAAAGTTCACAGCTAACATTACTTAATGGTGAAAGACTGACAGCTTTCTCTCTAAGATCAGGAACAAGTCAAGGATGCCCACTGTCACCAATGTTATTCTACATTTTACTGGATGTTCTTGCCAGAGCAATTAGGCAAGAAAAAGAAATAAAAGGCATCCAAATTGGAAAGGAAAAAGTAAAACTTTACCTATTTGCAAATGATATGATCCTATATATAGAAAATCCTGAAAAATCCACAAGAAAGTTTCTAGACCTAATAAATGAATTCAGCATGATGGCAGGGTACAAGATCAACACCCAAAAATCAGTAGTGTTTCTATACACAAGTGATGAACAATCAGAAGAAGAAATCAAGAAAAAAATTCCATTCGCTACAGCAAATAAAAGAATCAAATATCTAGGAATAAATCTAACCAAGGATGTAAAGGACTTATACACAGAAAACTACAAAACATTGATAAAAGAAATTAAAGAAGACCTAAATAAATGGAAGGACATTCCATGTTCATGGATTAGAAGACTAAATATCATTAAGATGTCAATACTCTCCAAAGCAATTTATAGATTCAGTGCAATCCCAATTAAAATTCAACAACCACTTTGCAGACATGGAAAAGCCAATCATCAAATTTATATGGAAAGTTAAGGGGCCCCAGATACATGAACCATCATGAAAAAGAAGAATGAAGTTGGAGGACTCACACTTCTCAATCTTAAAACTTATTACAAAGCCACAGTAATCAAAATACCATGGTACTGGCACAAAGACAGATATACAGACCAATGGAATCAAATTGAGAACTCATAAATCAACCCTCACATTTATAGCCAAGTGATTTTTGGCAAGGTGGTTAAGACCATTCAATTGGGAAATAAAACTCTATTCAATAAATGGTGCTGGGAAAACAGGATCTCCATTTGCAAAAAATGGAGGAGGATCCCTACCTCACACCATATATAAAACTCAACTCAAAATGGATCAAAGACCTTAACATAAGAGCTAGAACTATCAAACTCCCATAAGAAAACCTAGGGAAACATCTTCAGGACCTTGTGTTAGGCAATGGTTTCTTAGACTTTAAGAAAGCACAAGCAACAAATAAAAAATAGATAAATGGGACCTAATAAAAATTAAAAACTTTTGTTCCTCAAAGTTCTTTATCATAAAAGTAAAATGACAACCTACATGATGGGAGAAAATATTTGGAAACCACATATTTGATAAAAGCTTAATACTCAGAATATATAAAGAAACCCTTCAACTTAACAACAAAATGATAAACAACCCAATTAAAAAGGGCAAAAGACTTGAACAGACATCTCTCCAAAGAAGATATACAAATGGCCAGAAAGCACATGAAAAGGTGCTCAACATCATTAGCCATCAGGGAAATGCAAATCAAAACCACAATGAGATACCATTTCACATCCATTAGAATGAATGCTTTAAGAAAAAAAAAACAAAAAACAGAAAATAACAAGTGTTGGAGAGGTGTAGATAGGAACACTCATTCATTGCTAGTGGTGAAGTAAAATGGTACAGCCACGGTGGAAGACAGTTTGGCAGTTCCTCAGAAAGCAAAGTATGGAACTACTAAATGCCCTGGCAATTCTACTATTAGGTATATATACCCAAGAGAATTGAAAGCAGGGGCTCAAATAGATATTTGCACACCGATATTCATACCGGCATTATTTGTAATTGCCAAAAGATGGAAGCAATTCAGTGTCCACCAACATATGAACGGATAAGCAAAATGTGGTACATACATACAATAAAATATCATTTAGTTATAAAAAGAGTTGAAGTTCTGATATGTGCGAAATCATGGATAAACCTTGAAGACATCATGTTGACCGAAATAAGCCAGACACAAAAGGACAAATATTGCATGATCTCACTGATTTGAAACAATACAAATAAGCAAACTCATAAAGTCAGAATCTAGCATATAGCTTACCAGGGTACGGGGTGGGGATAGGGAATGGGAAGTTAAGGCTTAAAATGTACAGGGTTCCTATTTGGAATGATGGAAATGTTTTGGTAATGGATGGTGGTGATAGTAACACAACCTTGTGAATGCTATCAACAGCACTGAAATATATATCTGAATGTGATTAAAAGGGTAAATCTTAGATTGTATAGATGGTAACAGAATAAAATTTTTTAATCTATGGAACTTCCCTGCACATGCAGTGAATCCTAAGTTAAAGTATGAATTTTAATTAAGAATACAATTATTAAAATGTGCTTTTATCAATTGTAACAAATATTCCATATTCCACACCAATGCAAGGTGGTGGTGGGGGGGTGGTATATGGGAATCCTGTATTTCATCCATGATTGTTCTTTAAACCCACAACTTCTCTATTAAAGAAAAAACAATTAAATACAACTTCAGAATAGGAAGTTTGAGAAGAGAAGTGGATCTAGGAGAACTGCATAAGGCCCGGCTACATCCTAGGGTGACCCCGTAAGAACTTTTACTGAACTCAGTGATAGAAAAAAATTAATGAAAACCTTCAAGCTGTACAAGAGGACAGACTGGAGGGAGTCACAACAATCATCTTCTGTTGCATTTTTTCCCCCTTTCCTTTTCTTTTTTAAGAACACTGAAGCTATAACCACAGAGGTGATTGGAGAATCATAGCCCTCCTGAAGTGATATCCAAACAGAAAATTTTCCAATACATATCCTGAAATAACAGAGCATGTAATTCCACATTAGCTCCAGGAACGCAGCATCTTTGCTTAGGATGTGGAAATTTGGAAGCTCACTGCTATAATCTGTGGTTATGATTTCAGGCTCCCCCAGTGATGCCGGGAATCAAACCACAGACTCCTAGCACTAGGAGCCTTTATTGTAATCCAATAAAACCTTAACAACCAGTCTTCTTTTTTATGATAAATTAAGGGCCTCATTTGCTTTGAAGCAGCCCCTCTGCCCTGGAGTTTACCTCGTGGTGGAAATAGTCCTAAAGAAACAGAAAATCAGATGGGGTAAAAGGAGCCCAGATTTTTTAACTTGGTTTCACGGATTCAGAAACTTCAAACCAAATTAAAAATCTCACTTTTTAAAAAGAACTGATCTTTTAGAATGAGCCTCTGCTAGGGAATTTTGACAATACTTTACAGACCCTAACTTCTTAACTTCACCTTGAAATCATAATTGAGATATTGTGTGACGAAGGCCATATGGACTATCCACACACTGTTAACTTTATTTTATATTTGCTAATTTGAATTTTTATTCAGAAGCTCAAATTCCGCCCAAATAGCCAGTGTTTACTTCACTGTGTCATCTTTGTGAATGATTCATTACAGAATGACCTCCAAATTTAAACCAAACTTGAAACCCAACAAAGGGACATATTTATTTCACAACTTTAATTCCTTCCTAAGATCCAGGGCACTAGGCTATCAGACTACTCCAACTTCTACATGTATGTTTTTAAAGGCTTTGAGAGCCCAGAAAGACCCAGACTATTTGGACCCTATACTCAGGGACATTAAATTATGGCAGACTCGAAATGGTAATTATCTCTTAAATTTATCTGATTCAACTATTATTAAAATTCCCCAAATTAAGAGCAAAGTATAGGCAGCCAATTTTGCATTTCCCAGACATCCCAGAACCAACCTCTTAGAAGAGTTGAACATTTAAGTGTTATGAAGTTTCTGCATGTAGTCAACTGACTAACATTTATTTAATCAATAGTGCTAATTCCCTATGTCCTAAACATTAGGACTCTATGTAGTAGAGTGATTACTGGACTAGAAGCCCCAAGACCGGGATTCCAGTTCCATTCCTGCAATTCACCAGCTATGTGTTCTCAGCAAATCACTTAATCACGCTGAGCACCATAAAATGAGGAATTACTCTAGAGATGAACTTTAAAAATAAGGTCCCCTTCCAACATGAATATTCTGTCATCTAACATTAATATATGAAGTAATATTAACATAAAGATTTGGATTCTAATAAAAACTTATTAAATAGAGCTATGGGGGAAACATAACTCAATCAGGTTGGGTCCTGGGATTGAGACATCATGACCAGTAATCGAAGAAGAGCACAATTTACATTTAGACGAAGTAGAGTCATTTATAAATAATAACTAAAAATTAATGCTCATTGTGTGCCAGAGACTATTCTAAATGTTATATATGTCTATACTCATTAATTATCATAACAAATCATGTGAGTTACATTCTATTAATATCCCCCATTTTACAGATGAGGATACTGAAGCACAAAAAGTTAAACATTTATCTAGGTCATACAGCTGGAGAGGGAAACAGCCAGGATTTGAATCCAGGAAGATTTGCTCCTGAGTCTGTATTCTTAACCTATGTTTACTGCTTGCAATATGTGAAGGGGTACCAGATTAAAGCAATAACTATTTGGCTATCGGTCATACCCATGTATACTTCAGCCACACAGTTTATTCCAAATGTACACTTACACGCTGCTGTTTCTATACTCTTTACATTTGAAAGAGATGTTAGTTTTTATTCAGAAGAGTCTCAGTTTTAGAAAGAAGATAGTAAAATCAATAGCTCTCCAAAGTTAGTTCATAAACCCCTTGATCCCTATAAAATAATGCCTTTCCTCCTGTGTGACTGACAAGCATTTTTTTGGTCAAAGCATTCATCTTAAAGATAACCATCATTTTCAAAATATATATTGTCAGGCAGTATGGGAGCTTGTTCACAAAAATGACCCCAATAATTAGTGTCCCTATATCCATGTTCTCAAGTCGTCACCTCTGACCCTCACTCTGGGTTTGGCAATATGACTTGCTGTGGCCAGCAAAATAATAGCAATATCAAATAGAACAACAAGCAGAGACTCAAAAAGTACTGGACATTGGGTCTTGACCTCTATTAGTGCTCTTGGGAACATTACTGGTTGATGAGATCTATGGCCAAATCTTCATTACCCCAGTTGACCTCAAACTAGTCACCAGATATATATGAGTGAGATCATACTAAACCATCCAGTTCCAGCCAAGTCTTCTCAGACCAGTAGAACCACCCAGCCAAGCCTGAAATTCTCAAGAAGTAGAAATGTTTGTTGTTTAAGCTACTAAATTTTGGAGTGGTTTGTTACACAGAAAAGATAACTGATACAGGCACTGTGCGAAGTCTTAAACATTATTTCATTTAATCCTCATAGCAACCATGTGAGGTTAATATACAGTGTTCATGGGTGTTTTCTATATAGATAAACTTGGTGTCAGTGAAACACTTTTAATAATTCCATGGAGGGAAGCGGGTGTGGCTCAGTGGATAGAGCCCCCGTTTACCATATGGGAGGCCCGGGTTCGCGTCCCAAGGCCTCCTTGTGAGGGCACGCCGGCTTGCGCGGCGCCGTGGGCTGATGCAGCAACCTCACGGCAGGAAGCGGGTGTGGCGCAATGGATGGAGCACCCGTTTACCATATGAGAGGCCCCGGGTTCGCTTCCCGGCGCCTTCTTGTGAGGGCAGGCCGGCTTGCGCAGCGCCGTGGGCTGATGCGGCAAGACCTCACAGCAAGGGGGAGATAAGCAGACACAGAGAAGACACGCAGCGAATGGACACAGCAGCACAAGCAGCAAGGGGGGGATAAATAAAAAATAAATAAAAAATCTTTAAAAAAAAAAATAATTCCATGGAATCATGTAATTTTGTGTCTCTCAAAGTATAAGCTACAAAGCATTTAACTGTGACATCTGTTACTTAGCGCCACGGCAAAGTTGGTACTAGAAAGGAAATATTTTACATAATACTACCCTACCCCATTTGTATGTACCTTAAAATGCTAACATTTACATGATAAATTATACTTTGGATAATCTCCAAAAAGCCCAGCTCCCAGTAAATGCTCATCTGTGGCTGATCTTTTGACCACATCCTTACATATGATAGGAAACTCAATGCAAAGAATTGGTTACACTTATCATCCCTGTTAAATTCTAACTCCTAAAATAAGAAATACCAATAAATAATCTAAAATAATAAATCCTATCAGGCCTAAAGGTCCATCACAGGCATTTGGTGAATCAGTTAAAAATGAGTCAAAGTTTATGGCATATCAAACTTTTTATCGATTATCTTTCAACCCTACTGGTAGCCCTAAAACTAAACACCCACTTCCAGAGCTAAACACTTCAAGCAATGATTTCCCCAATTCCTTCAAAGAAAACGGTGGATTTTGTAATTCCAGATGCTCTCTTATGTACACTTGGCCATTATTACTGACTCTTTGGCAAACTGAAGGTGTTACTAACTTAAAGCAGAGCACAATATTTTAACGTTAAGATATGCTCATGATTAACAGCTTTATATGCTGTTTCTGGGATTCTAAATTAATTAGCAGTTAGCACATTAAGATCATTTAATTTAAATAGGAATTCCATTTGAAAATAACATATATTTTCTTGGGTTTATTAACCCTAAATATTTGCTCAACTGGGATACCATCTGCCTTCTAGTTTAATCTACTGTGATTATAATACTAACAATTCAAGTCCAGTCTCTTTTTAAAAAAATGCTTGTTAATGCTAATAATTGCAGTGCTGACAATAGCCATCTCATGATATAGCCCTCCCTACATTGGTCTTTGATCTGCCTTCTCTTTGTGAAATGTAATTTACCAGTCATATACTTATATAGTTTAAAGAGTCAAATGGTCTGCAGAACTTATGAAAATTAGTAGTTCTCTTCCCCTTCCTTACACTCTATTCCCATTCCCCAGAAGGATCTACTTTTTAACTCTCTTAGATGTTTCTTTCAGTGTTCACTTCCCAATATCTAAATGACAAATACTACTATCTCTTGAATTTTCAACTTTAGAATACTACCTATTGACTTGCTGCTATAGAACCTAAAATTTGACTCATATACCTCCACAACTACTCTCCACACACCCTCCCCCCACCCCGCAATACCCTAATATAGCCATATCAAAATCTGCTGCATTAGTTTTTAGTATTTTTACTACAATGCAAATATTATTCACAATGAAGCAATGCCATATAGTTCAGATACATTCTCTCTCTTGCACAAATTTGCGTATCATGGAGTTGATATTTATTTTGGTTTGATGTGTTTTGTTTTTCTTTTTGTTGCTTATTTTTCTATGTAGGAAATTCAAACCCACATTCTCTATCAGGAGTAATTATTCCCTCAATACTATTCCAGGTACTGTATCATTTTCAGCTTCATAGAGACATTCCCCCTGGAATTCTGTTTTCTAGTTGCAATTTAGACTAGTTGCTCTTTAGGCCTACTGCTTAGCTGTCACTCTTGGATCTTCCTTCAACAGCAAGCTGGAGATTCCCTTCACCTTTCCTATGTTGTGTCCCCTGTCTCCTCCTCTTTGTTTTACTCCTTTATTTGTTGTAGCATATCCTTTAGGAGCTGTAGTAATACACAGGAGGAACATTTTCAAGATTTGAATATCTAACTTCCCATTTGTTTCATGAATTGACTAGAAATATAGTCTAGGTTGAAAATCATTTTTTCCTGAGAAATTTAAAGGCGTTGTTCAATGTCTTATATAATTGTGGAATATCAAAGTCATCTTTGCCATATTCCAGACACTCAAGTCACATGGTCTTGTCATATATCAGAAATGTCTCTTGAATTTTCCCCCTTTTTCCAATCCCACTGTTACTGCTCTAAGATATTCACCATCTCTTCTCTTTACTGCTATAATAGTCTCCTAACTGGTCTCCCTACCTCCAGACTTTTCTTCCCCAAGTTTTATCATTCTGAAACACGGACTGATCATTCTCCAACCCAGCTTAAAACCAGAAAGATAACTGGTTATTGCTTACCCCTTAGAATGGCAGACAAGCTCCTCCCCCTTGCTACTGGCCTCTCTACAACCCTTCGTTACCAAGCCTCTTGAATAAATTGATTAATCCCACTGTTTCTATTTCACCCTCCCTATTCACTCCTTATCCAACGCCAATCTGATATCTACTCCACCAGCCCTCTAATACTGCTCTTGCCGAGGTTGTTAATTTTTTCTACATTGCTGAATCCAATGTATCTAGTTCAATCCATATCTTACTTGACCTCCCACACGAGTCTTACACTGTTCATCTCCTTCTGGAAACTCTTCCTTCCCTACTTCTGCAATGCCTCAGTTTTTCTGTATCTCCTCCCTTCTGACTGCAGTTTTGCAGGCTTCTCACTGTTCTCCCATCTCTTCCTTTTATTGCATTTGGGGCTCTTTCTAACACCTGCTTATTGTTTCATTCTATGAACCACACCTGGGGAATTCTGTTTTAGAATGTGGCTTCCATTACCAGTTACAGTCTACAGACTTCCAAATCTGTATCTACAATCGGAGTCTTTCTCCTGAGGCTTAGACACAATCTTTCAACAATATAATGAGAATCTCCATTTATATGTCACATAAAACTCAGCATATTCAAAACTATACTCATTATCTTCTGTTTCTCATTGGCTTATTCTCCTAGTTACTTCTCCAATACCACAAGTTCTTAAGTCACAAACCCAGAAGTGTGTTCTCACTTATCATCAATACCAAAGCAAAAATCCATCCTTTTAATTTTCCAAGTATCTTAAATCTATCCATTTATTTCTAATCCTCTGTCAACATCATAGTCCAAGTTAACTTCAACTTTCACATTAACTCCCACAACCATATCCTAAATGGTCTCTCTGCAGGCAGTCTTGCTTTTTTTTCCCCAATTGGTTCCCGCAATACAGCCAAAGTAATATTTCTAAAGTGCAAACCTATTTGGGTCACTTCTCCATTTCAACCCTTCAACGGACTCCAAATTCCAGGAGAATAAAATTTCATCTCCCTAAAAAGGCTTATAAGCAACTTTTAAGCCGGGATTTTCTTACCTCCTCAGCCTTGTCCCTTGCTGTTCTTTTCCCTTTGCATCCACGTTCCTTCCAAGAGGAAGGACATTATGTTTGTCTCTAGCATTATTGTATTCCCCCAATGTCTTGCACTGTGCCTGGCACACAGGAAGTGATCAACGCATACTTGATGAAGGAAGAGATGCTCTTCTGGAACAAAGGCAGTGCAGTGTAGTGGCTAAGGGCACAGTCTCCTGGGCCAGAGTGCCAGGGTTCAAATCTCATTTACTAGTTGTGAGACTGGGCCAATTTCCTCATTTATTCTATGAGGATACAGTACCTACATCTTTGTATTATTGTGATGAGTTAACATGTAAAAGAAACTTGGGAAGAATCTGGCACATAGGAAATGTTTTATAAATATTTGCTATTATTATCTACTGCATTGAGTTATAGGTTTTGATTATCTATCATATTCTAGACTTTGGGTGCAGTAATTTTATTCTGATATATAGAAGGCTTTCAAGGCTATCTTGTTTAATGTTGCATAAATGAAAATAAATAAATAAAGACGAGATGTCCTAGGTCCATGCATGGCACAAGAAGCAGGCATGGCTAAAAGACACAGTAGGTCCAATTCATCACAAGCAGCCTACATAACTCAATTATGACAGGAAAGTTCTGAAATATGAATTTTTGACATTGATGAGATAATTTTTATAAGAACAACAACTTAGACACATTGCATTTTAATTTCAATTATAGCCAATTAATTGTCTTATTAAATATGCAAAAGAGCAATGAAAGCAGATTACTTTTTAAAAGCTGTGCCTAGATAACTGTTCTCATTCATAAAACCATTAAACATGATCCAGAAAATAAATTAAAAGAATGACACCACACCCATTATAGTTTGGTTAAGCAGGCCACTTCCCACTTACCCAATTATGGATGCAACCACAGATACTGAAAAACTTGAATATAAATCATTCATTATTAAACAAATTCAGTTATGCTACAAGTTAAACCATATCTCTGGCATGGATATATATCTTTTATGAAAAAAATTCATAATGCTGATGTTCAACTTGACCATTAACACTAGATTTAAGACAAGTGTTTTATGGTTATATATTATCTCTGATTTTAAATATATAATGCTACCACTTTCCTTATATATCATTACAGATGTCCATTCGATAGAAATTAATTTATAAATGTATGCAATTCCAACAAAAATGCCATCATATTTTTCTTGAGAACTAGACTTTATAAGCTGATTATTGAGTTCACTTGTAAAGATAAATAAGCGTGAAGAACATCATGAATAAAGAAGAACAATGAGGTCGGGAGAATGGGGAGCTGGCCCGGTCAACATATAAACATGCTATAAATAATCTGTAATTAAAACAGGTGGTATCAGGTCATAAATTGTTGGATAGATCATTGGAATACACTAGAAAATTCAGAAATCGACCCAATTAAAGATGAAAATTTAATATACAATAAAAGCAGCATATCATAATATTGGGTAAAAGATGGATTATTTAATATGTTGTGTTGGGCTAACTGGATAGTCATGTTAAAAAAATAAAATTGGATCATTTCTTCACATCATACCTCAGTATAAATCCCAAATGGATCTGTTATTTAAATATAACAAGTTAAACCAGCCGTAGGAAAAACCCGGAAATAAGGGAAATTTTTCCTACCTATAACACAAAATCCAGAAGCCATATGGAATAAGACAGATAAATTTGATGACATAAAAATTTTGCATGGCAAAAGATAACAGAAGTCAATCAAAAAAAAATGACAAATGTGGAAAATATTTTTAATTTTTATCACAAAAATTTTTAAATCTCAAGTAAAGAGCTTCTAATATAAGAGAATAAAACTAATAATAGAAAAACTAGACTAGATTAATGAAAAGAAAGCTTGCAAAAAGAGAAATGTGAATGGCTCTTAACAGAAAGAGAATTACAAATTAAAACTATACTGAGCTACTCTTCTTACCTATTTGTCAGACATCAAAAATTTGAGAACATATTCTGTGGACAAGCTGTGAAGAAACAGGCAGTCTCATAATAGCCAGAGGGAATGCAAAATGAAGTAGAATTTGGCAAAATATAATTATCTATGCATCTCCCATTTGACCCACCAATCCTACCTCTAGGAATCATGAAGGTACACTTGAACAACAAAAAAGGCTGGACATTGCAAGACTTTTTGTAGTGGCAAAATACAGGAAACAATCCAAATGTCCATTAGGAGAATGGCTGAAAATCCCATAGTGCATCTGCACAAAGAAGAATTATGCAAGTGGATAAAGGAGTATCTCTACTCTACTATGGCATGATTTGGAGGATATTTTATGAAGTGAAAAAGACGAAGATGAAAAACTTTGGCACAGTATGCTACCACTCATCTGAGACAGAGAAATAGAGAAATATATCTAAAGTATCTGTGTTTTTAAACAAATAAAATAATAAACCTTAATGTTCCTTAAAAATCTACATATAGTGGTAGGGCAGGTTAAGGAACAGGGTGGATAAAAAGGGGAGAGAAAGTAGCCTTTTTTGAATCTACTTTGTTCTGGAGATTTAACTTTGAAACTACATAAATATTTTACATAATTATAAAAACTAATTTAAAAAAAACTAATGCCTAATAATAAAAATATATGAAATAAATGTCCTAAATACATACCTAGTTGGTACCACGGTCATACACAGAGGAACCAAACTATTTTATGTGACTTTAAAACAATAATTTGCCTATACCTAAAGAGTATACTCTAATAGTCTAAAGATAAAATCAACCACCAAAAAGAAAAACCATATGCATTTTTCTGTAATCATATAGTTGATGGTAGGGCTGATATTACTATTCCCAAACTCTTTCAAGTATATTAAAGAATAAAAGACATGAGTATTTACATGATATTCTAATTCTGTAATTCCTGGTATTACTGAGAACTGGGATTCCTGGAATGGGAAAAAGACTATACAGTTGTGATTTTGAAGTAGGTTAAGTAAAAACCCTAAGTAGTATTGAATTTGAATTGGAAGTAGTAATATGTTGTGATTTTTATCTTTAACAACATACATATATTTTCTAATTCTGGCCACTGAGAAGGCCATCCCAGTAGCAATGGTCACCCCTTCAGACTATATTGTTGTATACAAAAATCTTTTCCAAACAAAAGGAACCAGTGTCTCTTGTAGAGCTGCCTGTTTACAGATAGAACATGTATAATATGAATCGGGAACCCTACCTTTTGACAAGGACCCTAGAAAAGACTACAGGTGTCTTACAAAGGGACTAGGAGCCAAATACAATAAGCTCCCACTAGTCAAAGAGGGGGAAATTTAAACATTGATAAGGAGAACAATTGCAATGGATTGAAATATACTAAGGATATCCTGGTATCATGTATGTATAATCCATGAGATCATAATGAAATCCACAAAATAAACAATCATACCAATTGATCACAGTGGGATGATGCTTACTAACTCGTTATTTTGAAAACCAGTAAATAAAGGGGGGAAAATGAAGCATTTACTCTGACTTTCTTACACAAATTGTACTACCTGGTTGAAAACTGTAGATAAGGAGATGTTTCTTTTTATAAAAGTATTCTAGTTAATACATGAAAAAAAATGCTAAATTACAGTATCACAATGTTACAAACCCTAATGAATTAACAGATCTATGTTGCTAACAGCAACACCTGCAGGCATCACAAAAAGAAAAAAAACAAAAAGGAAAGAACACAAAACCACCCATCATACATACATACACATATGTATAGCACAAGCTACCATCTTTATCATTATTCCATGTCCTATGCAACTAGACTTTTCAGAGATATGGATTACTTAATCTGAAATTGGCAAACTATTTACTACAATTGCCCTCTAAAAATATATTTTAGAATTAATTTATTAAAACATCAACTTTAAGAAACACTGCAATGAAAAGTAATTGACCAATGTATACTTTATAGTAAATTACCTATATTTTAAAATCATAAATCACCAGAAGCAGAAATGGTTATGATTGTTGTTCAATTACATAACCACTTCTCTGGCTGGCTTTCATCTGTCCCAGTCCAGCTGAAAGTAAACAAGTTCAACTCCATGCAGAGCCACAGATATGTTGATTTTCTTTTACGTTCTCGACCTCCCCTTTCTATACCTGATTTCCTATTGCCTTGGTGGTAATCCTTCTTCCAACTCAGACCCCTACCCCTTCCTCCTATCTTCAATCCCTACACACAAAACACAAAAAGATCCAGATGTTTTTCACCCGAATTCACACTAAACCATGCCAAAAAGCTTGCTTTAATCTCTTTTCCACCTTTTAAATACGTTTTAGTTTTGTAGCAGAACAAATTGAAGCACTTCTGTCATTATTAGGGGGAGATACGGTAATCAGTACAGATCTGTTAAGAGTCTGGCACCCTTTGCCCCATGTGGATCTGACAAAGTTCATCTCTAAGTCAACACAAATGATGAAAACCAGTTCAGAAAGCAGCAGAGTAGGTGACATCCTAGGCAGAGAAAGGCAGACATAAGCAAACACCTACAAGTAGAGTGAAAGGACACAACTTATTTCGGGAGAAAGTAATAGGTTGGTGGAAAAGTAATTGCGGATTCAGACCACGAATTTTAAATCATTATAACTAGGCTCAAACACATCTTTATTAATCAAAATAGGAACCATTACAATCAATACATTTTTGCCAATGAGAAATGTTTGTTTATTCCTACAGTATAAAAATCTGTGCTTCAGGATTCACTGAACTCTTGGAAAGCATTTTCTGCATCCTGCTGGTTATGGAAGCATATTCCCTGCAAAAAGTTGTGGAGATGCTTGAAGAAGTGGTAGTCGGTTGGCAAGAGGTCAGGTGAATATGGCGGATGAGGCAAAACTTCATGGGCCAATTTGTTCAACTTTTGAAACATTGGTTGTGCGACGTGTGGTCGGGCATTGTTGGGGAGAAGAATTGGGCCCTTTCTGTTGACCAATGCCGGCTACAGGCATTGCAGTTTTCAGTGCATCTCATCAATTTGCTGAGCATACCTCTCAGATGTAATGGTTTCACTGGGATTCAGAAAGCTGTAGTGGATCAGACTGGCAGCGGACCACCAAACAGTGGCCATGACCTTTTTTTGGCTTCGGGAAGTGCTTTGGAGCTTCTTCTCGGTCCAACCACTGAGTTGGTCATCGCTGGTTGTCATTTAAAATCCACTTTTTATCACTCGTCACAAGCCAATCAAGAAATGGTTCGTTGTTGTTGCGTAGAGTAAGAGAAGATGACACTTCAAAATGACGATTTTTTTTTTTCAGACAGCTCATGAGGCACCCACTTATAGAGCTTTTTCACCTTTCCAATTTGCTTCAAATGCTGAACAACCATAGAATGGTCGATGTTAAGGTCTTCAGTAACTTCTCGTGTAGTTGTAAGAGGATCAGCTTCAATGATTGCTCTCAATTGGTCATTGTTAACTTCCGATGGCCAGCCACTATGCTCCTCATCTTCAAGGTTCTTGTCTCCTTTGCAAAACTTCTTGAACCACCACTGCACTGCACTTTCGTTAGTACTTCCTGGCCAAATTTGTTGTTGATGTTGTGAGTTGTCTCTGCTGCTTTACGACCCATTTTGAACACAAATAAGAAAATCGCACAAATTTGCTTTTTGTCTAACATCATTTCCATAGTCTAAAATAA
>JAQZBX010023367.1:0-30918 GCA_029593785.1 Cabassous unicinctus | reverse complement strand
CTGCTATGTAGAACCAACTCCTCCTTCTGCATGGTGACTCCCTTAATGAAATTGTGGCATTTCTACAATTTTTCAGTGAATTCTAATTATTAGAACAATCTTATTTCCATATTGGAAGACACAGTCCATGTTTAGTTTTAAATTTCAATCACGGGGGAATAAAATACAGACTAGAGTAGACTTACTGGTATTCTACTATAGACTTATTGTGATTCTAGCAATGGAAGAAGTTATATCATTGATGTGGAGACAGTGACCACTGGAGGTGCTGAAGTCAGGGAGAGGGAAAAAGAGGTGCAATATGGGGGCATTTTCAGGACTTGGAATTGACCTGAGTGACACTGCAATGACAGATACAGGCCATTATATATTTTGCCATAACCTACAGAATTGGGTGGGAGAGAGTGTAAACTACAATGTAAACTATAATCCATGCTTAGTGGCAATGCTCCAAACTGTGTTCATCAATTGCAATGAATGTAACACATTAATGAAAGAAATTGTAAATGTGGGGAAAAGTGTGAAGTCTGGGGAGTGGGGCATATGGGAATCCCTTATATTTTTTTATGTAACATTTTATGTACTCTAAATATCTTTTAGGGAAGCGGGTGTGGCTCAATGGATAGAGCTCCCGTTTACCATATGGGAGGTCCCAGGTTCGCTTCCCGGGGCCTCCTTGTGAGGGCAGGCCGGCTGGCCCGTGCGGCGTGGTAGGCTGATGCAGCAACACCTCACAGCAGGAAGCGGGTGTGGCTCAATCGATAGAGGCCCCATCTGTCTACGGCCATACCACCCTGAACGCGCCTGATCTCCTCTGATAGAGGCCCCATTTACCATGCAGGAGGCCCGGGTTCGCTTCCTGGGGCCTCCTTGTGAGAGCAGGCCGGCCCGCGCAGCGCGGTGGGCTGATGCAGCAGGACCTCACAGCAAGGGGAAGATAAGCAGACACGGAAGAAACACACAGCAAATGGACACAGTAAAACACAAGCAGCAAGGGGGGATAAATAAATAAATAAATAAATCTTAAAAAAAATTAAATAAATATCTTTTAAAAATAAATAAAAAATATGTTTAAAAAAAAAAACAAAAAACAAAAAAAAAACTTCAATTCCATGTCTGATTCAAAATCCTCCTCCCTACCTCCAGTCTGATGCTGGCAGTCTGAAGTGCAATGGAGGCCTGGAAGGGTTTTTCTCTGAGCACCCCACCTCCTACCCCTGCCTTATCCCTTTGGAATTGGCAAGGGTGAAAGGAAGAGGAAAAACAAGTGAGCAAGATTGTATTTATTCCTCTCCTTGGCTGCAATGGCTCCATTCATGTTGGTTTATGGACTCACTGGATGGGAATAGCTCTAGCATGTCCCATTGATGAGAAGCTCACTCCCAATCACACCACATTCCTCAGAGATGCATTCCACTCAGCCTCCACATGCTGTAGCAAGACTGTGGCGTCCACAATGAATTGTACCCTTAAGCATGATTAAAACACGCATGATTGCATGATTAAATCAAAACCATGAATAACCTATTCACACCCAGTAAGACAGCTACTATTTTTTTTAAAAAAGGAAAATAATAAGCATTGGTGAGGATGTGGAGAAGTTGTATCTTTAAGGTGCATCAGCCTTATGCTTAGTTCTACTTTCTATAAAATGATTTATTTCAAAAATTAAAATATATAATTTTCATGTTATTTAAGTCCAAGTCCTAGAATATAGACACAACTGGATTATTTTAGTGTGAGACTATTTTCTCAAGCAGTAAAAAGTTATAATGGATTAATGCACATCCTTGAAATGAAAAATGCAGAAATCTGTAATAATAATCACTTATCTCTTGTTTCATAACTTAGTCAAAGAAGGCTGCTGTAGTTTTAAGAGTGAAAATTGTTGGTACCCTCACATCCCAAATTAGGAACCAATTGAGGAATAAGACACAGGAATCAGATAGAGTTGAAAACATGTGCTTTATTACCCACATGGCTGGATTGGAGAATGTGACTTAAATATGTGTCCACCCTCTGGCCTCCTAATATTCTACCCTCACTCCCATTCCCATCCCAAAGTTTAGACGTTCAGAGATCCATTTAAGGAAGTATATGGGTCTATAGAGCAGACCTACTTAATCAGAATTGCAGCCTTCTATCTATTGAGCCTAAGAGTGGAGGCAGACAAGCTGGGCTCTGATCCACACTCACTGGCGCCTAATGTGGAGGAAGGAGCGGGCACAGAACACAAGATCCTAAAGAGAGGCAGTTCTAAAAGGAGAAAAGCTAAACACATCTCCTGGACTCATCCATCAGGCAAATTGTTTCTCCTTTCTTCTAAAATAAATTAGTGAGGGTATATAGGCACAGAGGCCAGAAGAGTTTCTCCCATTCTCATCCCTCTGGACAGTGAAAGTTTCTTCCCTCTGTGGAAATATTAAGAGTGTGGGAGGTGAGGTACAGAGGAGATAAGTGCATGTCAATCTACACCCGAGGCCAATCTTAAAGAACAATAATAACTTCTTCTTTATGAATGCCAAAGTCAAATTGACCTCTTTCTTTTAATGGCAATGGAGCAGTGCTGGCTCACTTCCCAAATATCCTTTCATGAAAAGATACCTAGCGAATGACAACATTGCTCTGTTTCCCCATTCTTTTCATAGCAATAATTAGAATTCATTTATGGACATTCAACCAATAGCTTGTAATTATGATTAGAGGGACTTAGCAATGAAATCACCCCTCTTAACAATAGTACTTTCACTGCAAATTCTACCAAAAAAATTAAAATCCTTTTTAAAAGTGTAAATTAAAATGCTGGCTAAACTAAATCTTTAATGAAAGTTTATAATGTACTCTGACACCTTCCCAGGATACATCCATATGAATGCAAAGGTTTCTTAATGCTAATTCAGGTCATGAATAGCTATTTCTCATTGCTGATTCAGGCAGAGACCTTAGCTCTTTAGATCCTAAACTGCTTATGCTATAGAGAAGCTTCCTTAAAGCTGACTTATGGTGCCTGTATTTGACACATGAAAGAGACAACGAAGCTATCTGAACTACACCAAAATGGTGGTTTAACATCAGAAGCATCCTCCTGACAAGAACACTAACCATTCTGAGATTAAAGAGATATAAAAGGTAAGCGTTTGCATAAAAACATTCCATTGGGAATGTCAGACCTGACTGGATTTGGGACATGTGGGGTTTAAGAGTTTCAAGTGACTTGAGAGATTGAGCTAGTGGTGATCCTCAACCTGGGGAGGGGAGGGAACATTCCTATAAAGAATCACTGCATAGGATGAGAGATGGTACTGAAAGGAGTGTGTCATACATGCAAATGGCATCGTTACAGAAGAAAGGACTGAAAAAGAATCCTAAACCTTCATTTGCAGATTAGAAAACCAAGACACAAAGAAGTTAGGTTGCTGCTTCGAGTCACTTAGCAAGTTAACTAAAGTCCGAACAAAGCTTATTTTCCAGTGACTTAGGCCGGTGCACTTTCCTCATGATTCATCTATATTGAACACAAGGATTCCTATTATTGCAGGTTTTGGTAACATCTTTTCTCTGTCCAAACAATTAAAGGTATGCATTTTTCAAATTAAAATGACTAAGAATGAATATTGACTGAAGAATTATGCAGAAGCCCCTTCCTTACAAAGCCCAGAGATATTCTTGGACTTGAGTAGGTAAAATTCCTCCCTATTTGTGTCCACTCCAAGGTGATGGCAATGTCTACTTGTGCCTTTATGCTGATTAAATAATCTCCATGGCACTGCCAGCATCTTGCCCTTTGAGAAACAGAGTTTTAATTATACCTGGATTCCCCATCAGTGCATTTCTCATGAGAGGAAGACAACAGATTCAATAGCAGGCTGAGATTTACAGCAAGATCCTTGCCAAAAGGAAACGCACAGTTAAGTCAGTATGCAGGGGAATCTGACATTTTAGTTTCCTGAAATTTTTCTTTTTACTTTTATATCCACATCAGCTATGTTTATGAAAAAGTGATGAACCCAAGAAAACTTCAAAATTTTTACATATGCAGTAGAAGGAAGGAGTTTATAATTTGTTGTTAAAAGTAAGGGTCTGGCCACCCTCTATCAAATCAAGAAGAAACATTAGGTCAGGTTCAGTTGAAAACAGCAGTTATCTTTGAAACAGGACTTCGCTGTTTGTTTAAATTACAATTAAATGCATTTAAAATAAGAGGCACCAAAAGATCTTTCCTACATCCCTTCATCCTCTGTACATTTTTCATTCTCTCTCCTTTCTAAAATCAATACCTGAATAACAGGCTTATGGTTAACTTGAAGTACAATAAATTTCCCAATCTATACTAGTGTCCTTTTTGATGTCGTTTTTCTTTATTTCTCTGCAGCTTAAAGAATGATTCTAAA
The DNA here is from genome assembly GCA_029593785.1 of Cabassous unicinctus. NCBI lineage: Eukaryota > Metazoa > Chordata > Mammalia > Cingulata > Chlamyphoridae > Cabassous > Cabassous unicinctus. The sequence continues at coordinate 26,527 of JAQZBX010023367.1, read as the reverse complement.
TACTCTTTAAATGACTGAAATAAACAAATCATGCCCAAAATTCACAGTATCAAACTAGTATTATAGTTGTCAGTGAAGGTGCTGTGGTTGTCTCTATAGCACTTACTCATTTATGAAATGCTTCCATATATATGAACTTATTTAATACCTTTAGCAGCATCCATGTATAGGGAAAACACATATTCTATATAGGTGGTATTGACTAAAGAAGGGAAAAAAAGACTTTGGAAGATTCTATGATTTGTACAGAATCACAAAAGTGGTGAGTGGTAATTCCTCACCTCCCATTCTTAAATATCGGGCTGTATGTACATCTCCCACAAATGACCATACAATGTTAGCATTTCTGCCAAATAAATCTTAGTAAAGGCAGGAGGAGTAACTTTTCAAAGATTATGCAGTGCCCTTTAGACTTCTCTTTTGTGACCTATTCCAGGCAAATGAAATCAAGCCATAAGAGAATATTAGAAGCTGTCGGTCACTCTGGAGCTCTCACTGAGAACAATCACTTAGGAACTCTTCCTTGGACAATGTAAAAGAAACACTTATGCTTGAGACCTTATAATAGGCACTTTTGTTATATTCATGATTAGATCCACATAATTGAAGCATCAGAGTTATCACACAAACCTGATGGCAGATAACTTTAATCAAGCCAAAAGGGAAAGCAAGGACAATGTTTACACCTAAAAGTTTATATCTGAAGTGTTAGCTAGCTGAAAATTTCACCCTTGGAAAAGAATCAGAGCATGAGTTAATATCACAGTTAAAACGACAAAAATCTAGCTCATTCAAAAGCCAGGAAAATGGCATTTCGTTTTTATAATTGCCTCCAAAATATTTTTTAATTCTAAACTAACTTATCATAAACTGAAACTTGAGAATGCAAGCTGTTCATTTCACCACATGTTAAAGAAGGCTCTGACGCTGTGGAAGGAGCCTGGAATCCAGGCCAGGCCTCTGCTTTGCTCTATGCTCACCAGCCTTGAACAAGTCACTTCACTTCTCCTTCAATTCTTCTTCTTCCTCCTGATTGTCTTCAAATGTATGAATTAAAGGTAAGAGTCTTTGTCTTATACATGTAGGATAACATATAATGGAGGTTATTACCAAGAGGTTGAGCCTAGAAGCAGACTGCCTGAAGGTATATTTTGGCTTATCCAACCTCGGCATGCTTTACTTTTAAATGAGATAATATATAGACCACTTAACAAAGTGCTTGACCCCCACTAAGTTCCCAATAACTGTTACCAATTTATTTATATTTATTGTTCTTTCTAATATTTTTATGTAGCATGATGCCTAGCTCAATAAATGCTTAATTTGAGCTTTTATACACCAGAAAAAATAAACACTAATTATAAATGAGAGTTTCTTGGCATTCATTATCATTGGAAAAAATAATAAGGGGTTTGTGCATTTTGGGGACCACTACACAATATACCATAATAGTATTTTGAAATATAAGCATATTTCGTGAAATATAAGGGGGCTTCTCCTAAGGCTACATTGAACGTACCATTTTAATTTCTAGATGGGGAATTCAGCTGATAAAAACAATTCTGATATGCTGCTAATGCAGGAATCATAAAACTAGGAAAGAACATCTTTTCTAACTAAGGATTATTCTGAATATTAATTAGAAAATAGACACTTGGATGACTCATTAGATTATAATGAGACAAATTCGGACTTCTCTAGGACTTGGAATCTGAATCTAAAGGAATACACAGTTACATTTTTTTCCTAGATAATTGCATACTTTTTAATTTGTAGTCTATGTGTATCTGTAATGATTTTCTATCAAGACACTACATAACTTTCTACTATGACCAGGAAATCAAAACAAATTTCACCTAAATGTATACTTGCAATTATCCAACATATTACCTGCTCCAGAATTAGTCAGATATCATAAAAAATTGTCTTAATTCCTCAAAGAGATAAAAATTAATGAGTTTAATAAACTTGTAAGCAAATAAATATTTTTCAAAACAATCTGGAGGCTAAAAATATCAGAATACTCTGAACTTATGCTCAATCTTCTAAACAGATGGTGCACTACTGAAAATTTATAAAAGTAATCAAGTTTTTGGATGAGAAATTTATAGCCACTGCTGTTAGTTTCTGCTCACATTTCATCACAGAGCTATTGGGTGCTTGTGAGATTTAGAAAATTTGTATATTTTTAAAACAGAAGCCAAGTGTTTCTCTACTTCCAGAGTTCCTATAGCAAGAGGATCTACCCCTAAATTAGACAATTTGTCTTCAATGTGTATTTATTTTGGGGACTTGTGTTTATTTCCAGTGATCTAGTTTAATAATCAACATTTTTAAGAGAAACTCATTTTTTCCATATCCTGGTTTGATATTTCACACAAGCCATGGCTGATTTTACCTGGTTATCTCTTTATGTTTGTGTGATTCATATAAGAATTCTTGAAAATATGGATTTGGGAAGATATAGAAGTCGTCAGGGAGAAGCGGCAAGATGGTATTAGTTTAAAAGGGGACTTACCATCTCTCTCACAAGGGATGGCTGAGTGGGGGTAAGATCCTGTCTGAGTGGGCTGTTTTGGGAGCCTACAGAATGGAGGCTTCGGGGCATTGATCTGGAGGGAGCTGGACAGGGGGATAGGTTGCTCAAGGTAAAACCATGAGTTTCTTGCTCCAGGGCTGGAAACTGCAGACAGCTAAGCCCCACCCTTGGGACAGAAAGCCACTGTGAGCCCCGATTCCTGCCGCCACCCAGTGGGAAGGAGCGTTCTCAAAGAATGGGAGGGTTCTGGCGAGGGGTGGAGTGGGGTTTCCTTTCTGTGGGTTTGGTTGCCCAGATCCCATCTGAGCTTTGGGGTGCATAACAGCTGGCTAGAGGTGGCACCAGGAAGAGGGGAGAGGCAAATCTGCTGAGGAAGCCTGATTTACATAACTGCCCTGGGATAGAGAAACTTGGCCTGGGAGGGGGCAGAGTCAGGCAACTGACTAGTCCCCTGCTGAAAACTATCAAAATTTCAACTCCCCTAAGGGAGGCAGGCAGTAGGAAGTGCTTAATAAGCTTCCAAGAGCCTATTTAGGGTCCCCTGGGAGGAGGGGGTGGTCTGGAAGAGGTTTGAGAGTTATTTTTCTGTGATGAGTTCAGTTGCCAGGGTCCCATTTGAATTTCAGAAGGAAAGTCAACCTGAGGAGGAAAGGTGAGGGGGTTATCTACTCACACAGGCTATTGCATCCTGCCACCCTGAGAGAGAAAGCAATAAGAATAGAAAGAGGGCAGAGACAGACAGACTTCTAATCAGCAGGAATCTACCCAACTGCAAAGAGTAAAACCTGCCTGAGGGAAAGTGATTAGATAGCCTTCTGAAGAGCTAATAGATCCAATGAGAAAGATTAGCTCATTGGAGGATATTCTGCCTTGAATATATGAGGTCCCTAGTTCAATTCCTGACCCTTCTTAGAGGCAAGATCCACCAGGATATCAAACATCCAGCTGATACTTTAGGACAGGGAGAACATAGACATTATTTTTGTACTAGCTTCTCTTGGGTCTCTTATTTTTCCTAAAAAAAAGGTTACTTTAAAAAAAAATTAACTTAGTTTCCTCGCTAAAACCGACTTCAAAATCTGCAGAGGGCAGGCTGTAGGGTAATTGATTGATGAACACTGGCAGTCTGAGAAGCCCCTAAGGGGCCTAAGAGGGAAGGCTGTTTTTCCTTAGTTTCTGGTTGGCTGCTTGCTTGTATATTTGTTTTTTGTGTTTTTGTTTTTCTTTCCTCTTTCTCCACCCGCCCCCTCCTTTTTTCTTTTTCTTTTTTTAATTAGGTGCTGCTGGCTTGTTTCTTGTTTGCTGTGTTTCCTCTTCCTTGATTTCCCCATTTCTGTGTATACCAATTTTGTCTACCAATGCTATCTCTTTTCCTTCCTTCATCTTTCTATCTTCCACTTTCTGTTGTTCTTACATTCCACCTCACTTTGTTCAGTCCTCAGTTTTTCTTGTTTTTATTTCTATCTTGTATATCCTGTTTTCTTTCTTTTATTAACTTTTTTTCTTTTTGTCTTTTCTTTTCTCTTTCCCTCTCTCCTCATCATTCTGGCATTTTAATTCATTCTATATATTTTTCTCTATTCGGTTTGCCATTTCATTGTTGGCACTCCACTTTTTTATTCCTATTATGCTACACCTCTTACATGAGTTAAATATTCATTTTCCAAGGTCTTATATGGCTCCTCTTCTAATGTTTACTATTATTATTACTATTACCCTTTTTCTTTTCTTACCTCTTTCACTTCTCTGGCCCTAATCTTTTTCCTTCACGGGAACATAGATAACAGCAAGGAAACAGAATAAGAGGAATAAAGTGTCAAAGAGAAAACTTAACACACACACACACACAAAAAAAAAACAGCAACTAAATGAAACCCTAGAGTGGAGAGAGAAGGTAATCAACTGAATAAAGCCATCAAGATAAAAAGATGACCAGGCAGCAATAAAAAATTACGAAGCATACTAAGAAACAGGAAGACATGGCCCAGTCCAATGAACAAACTAAAAACCAGGAAGAGATGCAGAACATTGAACAACTAATCAAAGCTGTCCAAACAAATATCATGGACCAACTTAATGAAATGAAAGAAGAGATTAAGGCTATTAAGAAGACACTGGGAGAACATACTGAAGAAATTGTAAACATACATAAAAAGATAATGGATATGATGGTGATGAATGTCACAAATCCAAGAAATCAAAAATACACTGGAAGCACATAACAGCAGATTTGAACAGGCAGAGGAAATAATGAGTGATGTGGAAGACGGTACATCTGAAATTAAACAGATAGTAAAACAAATGGATAAAAAGATAGACAAAATCCAGCAGGGACTTAGGGATTTGAATGACAACACAAAACACACAAACATACGCATTATAGGCATCCCAGAGGGAGAAGAGAAGGGAAAGGGGACAGAAGGAGTGTTGGAGGAAGTAATGGCTGAAAACTTCCCAACCCTATTGAGGGAGATGGATGTACAAGTCCAGGAAGCACTAATAGTATAAATCCCAACAGGCCTACTACAAGACGTATACTTGTCAAACTGTCCAATGCTCAAGACAAAGAGAAAATACTGAAAGCAGCAAGGGAAAAGAGAACCATCACAGAAAAGGGAAGCTCAATAAGATTGAGTGCTGATTTCTCATCTGAAACCATGGAGCAAGAAGGCAGTGGTATGACATAGTTAAGGTACTAAAAGAAAAAACTTCCAGCCATGAATTCCCTATCCAGAAAAGCTGGCAATCAAAAATGATGGAGAGTTTAAAATATTCATAGATAAACACAAATTAAGAGAGTATGCCAATAAGAAACCTGCCCTTCAAGAAATACTAAAGGGAGTGCTGCAGGTTGAAAGGAAAAAACAGAAGAGAGACAGTTGGAGGAGAGTGTAAGAAAAAAAAAAGAGAAATAAAAACAACATATGACATATATAAACCCAAAGAAAATATGGCTAAGTAATTCCTTGAGAGTAATAATACTGAATGATAATGGATTAAACTCACCAGTCAAGAGACACAGATTGGCAGAATAGATCAGGAAATATGACCATCTATATGTTGTCTACAAGAAACCCACCTTAGACCCAGGGACACAAGGAGGCTGAAAGTGAATGGCCGGAAAACAATCTTAAAACCAAACAATAACCAAAAAAGGGCAGGAGAGGCTATACCAATATTGGCAAAATGACTTTAAATGCAAAACCATTGTAAGAGAAAAAGATGGACACTATATATTAGTAAAAAAGGTAATCTTTCAAGAAGAAAGAACAATCATAAACATTTATGCACCTAACCAAGGTGCCTCAAAATACATGAGGCAAACACTGGAAAAACTAAATGGAGAAATAGATGCCTCTTCAATTATAGTGGAGGACTTTAATACACAATTACCAACATTAGAGAGAACATCTCAACAAATAAGCAATAATGAAACAAAGATTTTGAATAATACATTAGAAGATCTGGACCTAATAGATATATACAGAACACTACACCCAAATACCATGGCATATATATAGTGCACATGGATTATTCTCCAAGACAGACCACACGCTAGACCTAGAAAAATGCTCAATGAATTCAGAAAGATTGAAATCATACAAAGTAATTTTTCTGACAACAATGAAATGAAGATGGAAATCAGTAAGGGCCAGATAACCAGATTAGGCACAAAGATATGGAAGTTAAACAACACACTCTTAGACAAACAGTCGGTCGAGGAGGAAATCTCAAAAGAAATCAGTAACTACCTTGAAATGAATGAAAATGACAACACAACATATCAAACCCTATGGGATGCAGCAAAAGCTGTACTGAGAGAGAAATGCATAGCCATACATGCATATATCAAAAAAGAAGAAAGAGCTTAAATCAAAGACCTAACTGCACACCTGGAGGAATTGGAAAAACAACAACAAACTAACCACAAAGGAAGTCAAAAGAAGGAGATAACAAAGATTAAAGCAGAACTAAATGAAATAGAAAAAAAGAAAGCAATAGAAAAAAATGAACAAAACCAAAAGCTGGTTCTTCAAGAAGATCAATAAAATTGACAAACCCTTATCTAGACTAACAAAGGAAAAAAGAGAGAAGATGCAAATACACACAGTAAAAAATGAGGAAGGGGATATCACCACTGACCCCACAGAAATAAAGAGTATCATAAGAGGATACTTTGAAAAATTATATGCCAACAAGAAGAATAATTTAGAGGAAATGTACAAATTCCTAGAAACTCACAAGCAGCCTACACTGACGAAAAAAGAAATTGATGAACTCAACAGACCAATCACAAGTACAGAGATATAATCAGTCATCAAAAACCTCCCAACCAAGAAGAGCCCAGGACCAAACAGCTTCACAGGTGAATTCTACCAAACATTCCAGAAAGAACTAACACCAATCCTGCTTAAACTCTTCCAAAAAATAGAAGTAGAAGAAACACTGCTTAACTCATTCTATGATGCCAACATTACCCTAATACCAAAGTCAAACAAAGACGCCACAGGAAAGGAAAGTTACAGACCAATCTCACTAATAACCTAAAATCCTCAACAAAATACTTGCTAATCATATTCAACAACACATCAAACAAATTATACACCATGACCGGGTTTCATCCCGGGTATGCAAGGATGGTTCAACATAAGAAAATCAATCAATGTAATGCACCACATAAACAGATAGAAAGAAAGAAAAAAATCACATGATCATCTTTATAGATGCAGAAAAAGCATGTGACAAAATACAGCACTCTTTCCTGATAAAAAGACTGCAAAATATAGGTATAGAAGGAAACTTTCTGAACATGATAAAGGGTATACATGAAAAACCCACAGTTAACATCACATTCAATGATGATCCTAAAAGCTTTCCCTCTAAGATCGGGAACAAGACAAGGATTCCCACTATCACCGCTCCTATCCACCATTGTGTTAGAAGTACTTGCTCGAGCACTGAGACAAGAAAAAGATATAAAAGGCATCCAAATTGGAAAGGAAGAAGTAAAAATTTCACTATTTGCAGATGACATGATCCTTTACATAGAAAGCCCTGAAAAATCTGCAACAAAGCTTCTAGAACTTATAAATGAGTTCAGTAAAGTTGCAGGTTATAAGATCAACGTGCAAAAATCAGTAGCATTTCTGTACACCAATAATGAGCAATCTGAGGAGGAAATCAGGAAAAAAATAGCATTTACAATAGTAACTAAAAGAATCAAATACCTAGGAATAAATTTAACTAAAGATGTAAATGACTTATACACAGAAAACTACACAACACTGTTAAAGGAAATCAAAGAAGACTTAAAGAAATGGAAGAATATCCCCTGTTCATGGATAGGAAGACTAAACAACATTAAGATGTCTATCCTACCCAAACTAATCTACAGATTTAATGCAATCCCAATAAAAATCAACACAGCATTTTTTACTGAATTGGAAAAACTATGAAATTTATTTGGAAGGGCAAGAGGCCCCAAATAGCAAGACATATTGAAAAAGAAAAATGAAATCGGAGGAATCACACTACCTGACTTTAAAACATATTACAAAGCTATATTGGTCAAAACTGCATGGTATTGGCACAAGGATAGACATACCGACCAATGGAACTGAATTGAGAGTTCTGATATAGATCCTCGCAAATACAGTCATCTTATATTCAACAAGTCCACAAAGCCCAATCAACTGCAAGAGAATAGCCTCTTCAACAAATGGTGCTTGGAGAACTGGATATCAATATCCAAAAGAATGAGAGAGGAACATCAGCTCACACATTACACAAAAATCAACTGAAGATGGATCAAAGATCTAAATATAAGAACCAAGACCATAAAGACTCTGGAAGATAATGTAGGGAAACATATACAGGACCTTGTAATAGGAAATGCTTTCATGAACTTCACACCTAAAGCACAACCAGTTGAAGGAAAAATAGATAAATGGGTTCTCCTCAAAATTAAAAACTTTTGCACCTCAAAGGAGGTTATCAAGAAAGTAAAAAGGCAGCCTACCCAATGGGAGAAAATATTTGGCAACCATATACCTGATAGGAGCCTAATATCCAGCATATATAAAGAAATCCTACCTCAAAAATAAAAAGACAACCCATTCAAAAAATGGGCAAGCGACTTAAAAAGACACTTCTGCAAGGAAGAAATACAAATGGCTAAAAAGCACATGAAAAGATGCTCAACATCACTAGCTATTAGCAAAATACAAATCAAATCTACAATGATAACCATCTTACACCCGTTAGACTGGCCTCTATTAAAAAAACAGAGGACTACAAGTGTTGGAGAGGATGTGGAGGAATGGGAACACTCATCCATTGCTGGTGGGAATGTAGAATGTTCCAGCCATTGTGGAGGATAGTTTGGCAGTTCCTCAAAAAACTAACTATAGAACTGTCATATGATCCAGCAATTCCACTGCTGGTTATATATCCAGAAGAATTGAAAGCAAGGACACAGACAAATATATGCACACCAATGTTCATAGCAGCATTATTCACTATTGAAATTCACCCAAATGCTCATCAACAGATGAATGGATAAACAAAATGTGGTACGTACATACAATGGAATATTACTCAGCTGTAAGAAGGAATAAAATGGTAACACATGGGATAACATGATGAATCTTGAGGATCTTACTTTGAGTGAAGCAAACCAGGCATCAAAGGACAAATATTACATGATCTCACTGATATGAATTAAGCAAATTGAGCAGACTCAGAGAGCTACTGTCTGGAAGATAGGTGTACAGAAAATAGAAAGGGAGAAGAAGGCTGTGAGCCAATGCCCAGACAGGCATAATCTATAAGGTGGAATTGTGTAGTTGGGCATTGAAGGGATATGACAGGAGAGTAATGACATTATTGGGTTGGGTGGTACAGGCTTGACAGGTGGGTAGAGCAGGGAGGGTCGGTTGGATGGTCCATGGAACTAAGGGGAAGGTTTGGAGAGGGACCAGGTGAACACTGGGGATTGGCGGGTATGTGATTGAAAGTAGAAAATTGGGAATGCTTTTATGGCAATATGACAAGGAAGGGTTAAGGTTTAGGATGTTGGATGGTGGGGGGGCATTCGGGATAGGGCACACCTGGGGCAGGCTTCTAGGGAGTGTGCGAGTGATCATTTTGTCATAACATGTTGTGTCAGTGGGTGGAGACCCACAAAATGAGTAGGAAGGAGCTGGACTCCCATCCTGGGGAGGACCGATATGTTCTCAAACAGAGGGGCAGGAGTCTCTAAAGAGCATGAGTGGTTCCTAATAGGGGAGAACAAACCAGTGTGTCAAGACCTCAGTGTTGTTGCAAGTAACTATGAATCTTGTCATGCAAGGAGTGAAGCCGGGTGGTCGCCGTGGACTGAGGGGAGGGGGAGGGAGGAATAGCATAGATGGAACAGGGAGTATTTAGTGGGCAATGGAAGTGTTCTACATGATCTTGCAATGATGGACACAGACCATGTTAAATATCATCAAAATTTATAAAAGTGTACAGCCTAAAATGTAAACCATAATGTAAACCATTGACCATGATTAGTAGCTATGTTTCACTATTTGTAAAACAGTTGCAACAAATGTACCATCCACACACAAAAAAAAGGCATTAATACGGGAAGGGGGAAAAGGGGGAGGATGTTGGGTATATGGTAATTCCCTGCATTCTGTATGTGACTTTACTGTGACCTAAAACTTCTTTGAAAACAAAATGAAAAAAAAGTAAGACACTGGGGAATAAATGGAGGAAAATATGAGTGTACATTCATGACAACAGATATTACAGTGAATAAAGGGAAAATGTCAAAAAAAATTTTTTTTAATATTTTTCATTATTTTTAATATCCTTATTTTTAAATTTTATTTTTAGTTTTCTTTTAATTTTTATGTATTTTAGTTCTTATATTTAAACCTACCATTATTATTTCATTTTCCTATTAATTGTATTTGGTTATTTTATTGGCTTCATTTTTGAAGAGGCTTTAGGTCACAGAAGAGTTACAACTGGGACAGGAGAGGATCATTGGTGTGGGGTGTCAGTGATGGGGGGTACATGGGAGGAAGTTCACCTGGACATACATATAAGGCTTATAAATGTATTCAAATGTTCATGGGGCATTGTCACAGTGGGTAGAGATTCACACAATAACAGAGAATATTGAATTCCCATCCTGGAGAGCTCTATCATGTTCTCTAATGTAGCAGCAACTGTCTCCGAAGTACAGGGGCAATGACTGGCAAAGGAGGATGGTCCATTGATGGGCCCTTGATATTGATGACTGTGCGTATGAACCATTACTCTTGAAATTGAAACTTAGCCTAGTATTACAAGGTGCCTAAGAGTTACCTCCAGGGAGCATCCTTGGTGCTCAAATGTGGCCTCTCTCTAAGCCAAACTCAGCATATAAATGCATTACCTTCCCTCCAGCGTGGGACATGACTCCTGGGGATGAGCCTCCCTGGCACTATGAGATTACTACTAAGCACCAACTAGCAATGCAACTGGAAAAAGACCTCAAATAAAAAGGGGAAAAATAAAGACAATGTGTTTATATGGCTAAAAGACTTCAAAGTAAGCCAGGAGGTCATACCAGAGGTAACGCTTATACACATCTCAGCAGGATCTCATAGACTGCCAAAGTGGATACTGCCTCGAATGGTGGGGCTCCTGAGGGTTCTGGAGACACCCAGGTCCTACGGTCAGGGCAGATAGCTCTGGAGTTTGGTGCCTTGCCAGTGGGCCCTACTTTGGAGTTTGTGCTCCTGAGAGTGACAGAGTTGGACTCAGTTATGGCTTCCCTACACATGGCTTATCTGTCCCTTCTATTTGAACCTATACTTGATGCTGGAGTTGGTAGGTGTATATCCAAGAGACTTAAATCTTTGGGCTGTCCATGTGCCAGCTGGGCCTGAGCCTCAGCAGAGTTGCAACACCTACTCTCCATTTCATTAGACTCACCCAGGACAACTAACAAGGAGGTGAGGATTGACAACCACCATACCAAGGAAATGAGAGAGCCTATGACTGCAAGCAAGAGAGTCCCATCCATCGGCTGTATGAAATTGAAGCCCCCTCTCAGTTAGAGGTGGAGTGGACATCACCAGCCCAGAATCCTCAGGATTGGAGAATGAACTATGGACTAGAGTGGACTTACTGGTAGTATTCTACAATAGACTTGTTGGGATTCTAGCAATGGAAGAAATTACAGCATTGATGTGGAATCAGTGGCCACTGGAGGCTCTGGGGGCAGGGGGAGGGAAAGACAGGTGTAATGAGGGAGCTTTTTTGGGACTTGGCAATCGTCCTGAATGGCATTGCAATGACAGATATAGGCCATCATACATCTTCTCATAGCCTGCAGAATTGTGTGGGAGAGAGTGTAAACTACAATGTTAACTATGGTCCATGCTCAATGGCAATACCCCAGGATGTGTTTATCAATTGCAATGAATGTGCCACACTAATGAAGGATGTTGCTTATGTGGGAGGATGTGGGAGGTGTGGGGAGTGGGGCATATGGGAATTCCTATAATTTTTGTGTAACATTTGTGCAATCTAAGTATCTTTAAAAAAATAAAAACATATATATTTTTTAAATAAAGGAATAAGAGAGAAGAAATGACATATAAGTAAGGGGAAAAGTCTATAAAATGACTAAGTTGAATGCTTTACAAAGAGAGAGAGAGCACCTTTAGAAATACTACTGAAGAAGAAAAATATGGTGGAAGCCTGGCCCTCTTCAGATATCAAGAATTATAAGAAAATTATAAAAATGGAAACATTTGCTATTAATGCAAGATTAATCAAATAGACCAATGGAAAAAGAACAGCAATCCCAGGAATAGAGCTAGTATTGCAAATAATTGGGAAGAGGAGGAACTATTCAATACATGTTACATAAATAATTAGTTATCTATGGAAGAATACTTACTTGGATCCCTGCCTTAAGTAAAAAATAAAAACCAACTCTAAGTGGATTAAATATTAAATGTGAAAGCTAGAACTAAAAACCTTTAGCCTACTGTAAAGAAGTATATCTTTATAAACTTAGGGTAATGAATATTTTCTGAAACAGGATAGAGGGTGGACAAGCCATAAAGGAAAAGATTTAGAAAACTGTATTAAAATTAATAACCGCTGCTCATCCAGAGAGACCATGAAGAAAATGAAGTGATGAAAATGATCTTGAAGGAAATACTGCAACATATTAAGTTGCTTTACTGTACTTTCCTATTGCCTTTTTTATTCATGTATCCTTTGCTGATATTTACTAAGGACACTTCCTTCCCAATAAATTCTCTCAATTTTCACATTTTAATTGTCCCACTCACACCCTGAGAGTTAGATAAAGAACCATCTCCAATGTGTGGAACAATTGTAACTATTATAGTACTAGAAGACCAAAAACTGTGCATAATCATAGAATAAAGAATGACAGAGAAACCTATTGCCAAGATCCAAATTCATGCATCTTATACGAGAGATGAGGAATTGAAAATAAACAAATAGAGAAATATATACAGAAAGGAAGGAAGCAAGGAAAGAAGGATGGGAAGCAGGGGAGGTGCTTCGAATGGAGGCAAAGAGGAAAGAAGGAATAAAATGCTGGGAACAGGAGACAAATACTAGCCAGAGTATTTGGCCAGCTCAAGCCAGAGAGTTCTAAGACAGCACCTCTGCATAAAGCAGGTATCTCAGAGGATTATAGCCACCATGCAGCAGTCTCTTCTAGTCAATTTGTCCAATCAGCAGTGGCAGTAGCTAGATCATCTTTGGTGAAAGACAGCCCACGCTGTTGGATCCATGAATAGCATACACCCCTGACACTATGCTTTTTCTGTACTTGATCCTATTGTGCAAGCATGAGGTAGCCAAGAAGACAGACTGGTTGGTATCCTCACATGTTGGTAAGAATCTCCTCTTTAGGGGTTGTTCTCTGATACAATCTACTTTATTCCCAAACCTGTGGTTTATCTTGTTCCTAGTTAAATCCAATTGCAGCAGTTAGTTCCAGTTTGCAGTTTTCCCATACAAGTGGAAGCAGCCAGATTAGTCCTCTGAGACATCAGCACCAACCAACTGGTGCCCCCTCCTCATAGGTCTAAATCCCGGCTCCTCAGGGTTCTAACCCTGATCCCCTAAAGCACTTATCCCAGCCAACCAGGGTCCCCTCCATAGGGGTCTGTTTCTGAACTCCACAGGCCTCTAGATTTTAATAATTCTAACCTACTCCCTTTCCTCCCAGCTCAGGGGTGGTAAATGCTTCCTATACTTGCTACTTTTGTGATACCTCAGTGCTTCATATTAACATATCTGTTAAAGGAATTGTTGTGGCTTCTGTCCCATAAATGGACACTGACTGATGTAATGATTAAAACCCCTTAAGATAGAAAGCAGGAGAGTTAATAGAGTCCTAAGGACAAATGGTGCCAGTGTATTGTTGTCCTTGCTAGGTAAAGTTGAATGTATCTTCATTCTTTCTATTGATGGCAATTTAAAAGAAAGCATTCACCAAATCAATAGCCACACATTAAATTAAAAAGGCAGTGTTGATTTGCTTCAGTGAAGATACCAGATTCAGTATGGCAGCTTCAATTAGGGCTGGTTAAGTTTATCATAGCCCATTATCTGCTGCCATGATCTCTCTGCTTTTTGCAGAGTGCAGATAAGGGAATTAAATAGGGATCATTACTCCTGCATCTTTCAAGTCTTCAACAGTGAAAGTATTCTCTGCAAATCTTCTCAAGATGCAGTATTACTGATTTACTATTATGGCTATATGGCAGGGGATGGGGCAATTTTAGAGACTTCCTCGTGTCCTTCCTACCCTAATGGCTTTTCATTAATGGCTTCAGGGCTCAGGAAACCAACGTAAGGGTTCAACCAGCTTCTGTGTATAGTGTATCTATCAATTATACCCTACTGGACTGGGGAAATAATCACAGAATGGATCCTCAAACCCATGAGTCCAAGATAAAGTCATTTATCACTTGGTGTCCATAAACCCTCACATAGAAGACTATGATAACAGTTCAGGTCTTCCAGGTATCAATGTTGGCACATATTTAACAAGCCTTTAAAAGACTGATATTCTTTTCCCCCAGAGATGAGTTGCTCCCTGGAGAATAAGCACAGAATATTTTTCCACATATACTTTTGGCAGTATTGCAGAGTCCTTTTCATGGAAACCTGGTGTCCCCTTTAATCAATGGGCTATAAGTCAGTGAACTGATATAGATCTGGAAACTTAATGAAGAACCACAATTTTCCATTGTGGCAATGGGTATCAGCCTTCTACTCAACACCTTCAGGGTTTTTAAATTTAATTATTTTTATTATTGTAAACATTAAACAATATTCTAGTAACTATCCATATATTGCACCATAAGGACACCACATGATCTATAATTTATGGCCATAGATCCCTGGCGGCAAACACACTCTGTCACTCTGCCTTTGCTGTGCATTACAGTAAACACATATAGTTTGTGTCTGATGGTTAAAGACTGCAATTTGGCCTATTCTGTTTTAGAATCTAACATCTCCATTTATATGAGGAAGCCCAGGGTCATGGCAGCATCTCCAACTAACACACAGTCTACAGAGGACAACCATCACTAGACTTCTCAAAGATTCCAGTGCCCTCCATAAGAGGATATTCTTTATTGCCTAAGTAAAAGTAGTGTCCCCTGTCCCACCCCCAGGGTAATGGATTCTCAAATATTACATAGTAATGCATAGATAAATTCTCACTTCCCTAAGTTTTCTGACTCCTTCCTTCATCCCATACCAAGGCAGTTCTGGCATGTTAATCCTGTTTAATGGTGGCCATTGATGTTTGTGGAATTTGAGGAGCCATCCCAACAAATTATTACACACAGCTACAGGTATCCCTGCCAGAGCACTGAACTCCAAGTGAAAGGTGAGTATTTCCATGGCATCCAGATTTATATTCTGCCCCCATCCCCACAACTCTAACACCAGAGTTTCAGTGGGTCCAGTGGGCTCATTGGGAACCACTCCCACCAACGTATTCCCCTCTGTCTTAAGTTTGCCAAAGGCTGCCGATGCAAAGTACCAGAATTGGGTTGGCTTTTGTAATGGGAATTTTATTTGAGGTAAAACTTACAGTTCTGAAGCCATGAAATATCCAAATCAAGGCACCATCAGAGATGCTCTCTCACCAAATTCAGCTGCTGGTAATCCTGGTGTCCAGCCACGTGGCAAAGATGGCTGCTGATCTCTGCCTTTTCCTCCAGAATCTACCATCTCCCAGGGTTCAGCTGTCGACAACAAGGCATAGGGCTTGTCTCTTTCCAGGCCTCCTCTCTCAATATCTTGAGGCTTCTCTGCCTTTCTGCAGTTGTGGGTGAACCTGGAGTCCTTTCTCTCACACGGCAGGATCAAATATGGCAGAGCTCCCTTTTCCACTGTGTCTGTCTCTCTCTGTGTCTCCATTTTTATCAGATCCAGCAAGGGTGCTAGACTCAACCTGAGTCATGCTTCACTTACATAGTCCAATTGAAAGGGTCTCACACCCACAGGAATGGATTAGTTCAAAAACATAATATTTTTCTTTTTGGGATTCATAAAAGAACTTCAAACTGTCACACCCTCCCTCCCTATTCCCTCATGGTACATATTAGCCAAAGCATGACTTTGGTTATCTGCCTAGATGAGGGTAGTAGGGATGAATAGTGGGGAGAATCAACATCATCTTGCTAGGTAACTGCTTTATGTAAAGACACTGCAGTTTCCAGGTACCGCATGGTCATTCTCCTCTGTTCTCCTCTGGAAAGGGAAAGGAGCTGCTTCTGATGGTCAAATATATGCAAGGGCATGGGAGGGTTCAAGATTTTTAGGCTCATCAACTTAAATGTCTCCATGGTTGGTCTCAGCATCTTACTCTTTCCTTACCAGGGCCCTGACTTTGACTCTTTTTTTGAGAAGTTGTTTGTTTCCTTTGTAGCTGTCTGTTACCTTTATAATCAGATCCTAAGCCCAATGTTATTTTTTTAGCTCATCCTCTTTAAGACTGCCATAGACGTTCTCTAGCTTTCACAGCATGATTATGTAAATAACTATTTGACCCGTATCTATCCAATGTCATCAAAAGCAACCATCCCATGCCATAATTCTTGTATTATTTTTTTCTGCCTTCCCAATCAATTACAGCAGCCATTTAAGTTCCCAATGGCTTGCCCTTATCTGCACCTTATCCTAATTTACCACCAAGTTAAACTTTAGTACTTGTGAGGCCATGCATGTCAGAGCTTATTATCACACCTTACCCCAGCAGCAAGTAGGCCTCTATTGCCCTCCACTAGGAAGCAATCCAACATCCTAAGGATCTTTATTCTAGGGCCTCTCCTAATTTCAGTTGTCTTAGACTGGGCTCCCTAGAAAACAACACTTTATTGGACTCAGGGGATATAATCCCAGGAAAGCAAGAATAAAGGAAAAAGGCAATGAGGCACAAAAGGAGAGAGATCATTATAAGGTGGCACATTGTCCAGCTGGCCACAGCTTTATAAAAATGTAACTGGTTTGCTCAATTATGCAGGATGTTTTCTATATGGAACCACTACATTGGCAAGTAGTCCATAGAGCTAGCAATTTAGCTGCCAGCTCCTTCTCATCTCTTATCTAAAATCCTTCACATGTATGGATTGCACTATTAGACCCTCTAGGCAGCTACTAGGGAGGAAAGCTAGAGCATCAGTCAGTCCAGTTGAGTTGAACTAGAGCTTCGTTTGGGCACTGGAGCCACTGCAGCTCCAGATACAGAAGGCACATGGAAGCTTTGCCATCACTCTGACCAGGAAGCAGGACAATGGTTGAGGCCTGGGAGGCAGATGGGGCCAAGCAGGCAGGCACAGTATTTTGGAAATTTATTATCTCATGTCAAAGGAAGTCCAAAGGGAGGTCAAGTTTTAGGACTGTTTGATTTACCACTTCTACACATTCATCAAGGTCCCAGCTTCTCTCTTGACACTTTGCCATATATTCTGCCTTCCATCAACCCAAGCTTAGTCCCCACATAGTAAGGAGGTGCCTTCCAGCAGTCACTAGAGGAAAAATGCTTCCTTGTTTGTAACAAGCAAAGAGAGGAAAAGCTCTTCCCCACACATCAAACATTGGAAAACAAGAAAAGGAAATATTCTATTAATAAAGAAATATCTCTAGTTAGTACGATTCAGAACAGTATACATAAAAATTTATAACAGCTGATAAGACAAATTTCACAAAGCTAAAATACTAATCCTATATTTTTAACCTTCCACAGGGCGCCAGAAGAAACAAATGTGTTGTGCAGAAAAACATAAATCATAGCTTTTTGACCTTGTCATTCTTTCAGTAAAGCTGGCAAGTCTAGGCCTCCAGAAAAGCAACATCACAAGCTATTTCATGAATCCCACTTATGCTGTAAAATAAGTCACTGATTTCCTTCCCACAGAAATAACTAGGACCTACATTTGGAACTATACACAATCTAGGTAAAAAATAAACCTAACAAAAGTTAGGCATGAAAATTATGATTAACATCAACCTTTACATTTAGGCTAATAAGTTTTCTCTCTCTAACTTGAAATAAAATCAAGAAGATAAATAAATAAGATTGGTTTTCAAGTGGCATTGATAATCTAGAACTGAATTCTTAAGATGCCAAGGTTCTATCCCAAAATTGTCAACCAATTAGCCTCGTGATCTTCAGTAAATCACTTCACTTTTCCGAGTCTCAGATTCTTCATCTATCAATTGGCCTAACTATGATGAGAAAAATTTCAGTTCTAAGAAGAACAAAAAAGTTGCCTAATTAAAATGTTGAAGATATTGACTTGTTTATCTGCATCTGAAATCTGAAAATATCCAAGCTCAGTCCTGTTTAGATGTTATACTGGATTCTTCAAGAGTCAACACTGATGTGAAGAAAGAAAGAGTAAATCTGACACTCAGAAATTAGATCTTCTGTCGTATTTTATTTAAATCTATATATATCAGGAATGAGGGATGAAATTAACAATAATTTCAAACTTCTCTTCCAAGAGAGAAGATAGCTTTTTTACTGGTAAAAATAAATTCTGAAAGCTTAGAGCTTGCTTTGCTCCACTAATAAAAAATCAAATGAAAAAAAAAAGCAATTTGATTAAATTATGTGTGCCTTTTCCTATGCCAATGGAGCTTAACTAAGCAAACAGAAGCAGTGAAGTAAATCAATGTTGGTTTATTAAAGATCAGAATTCAATATCTCAATGGTTGAGGAGCTTACGCACCAGAGTGCTCACTGTTTAGCTTTCCTTTACAAAGAAAGTAAACATGGTGGTACCAAGGAGAAACTTGTTCAGAAAATGACATTGACAAGCCGGTTTCTCAAGCAGGAGCTTGCCTAAGCAGAATATAAATTTTATCCTAGTGTTTCACATGTTTCAAGTTCTTTTCAAAAATACTTATTTTAACAATTTTAAAAAATTATTTCATAAATATTTGTATTGTTCACCGCTGAAAGCACTCCCACCTCCCAAGTAAGAAATGAAAACTGAAATGCTTTCACCTCCTCTTATCTGACTCACCAAATATTTGGTGAAGAATTCAGAGATTAATTTCTCATTCAGGCCCATTCTACAATGAAGTCATAAATAGCGGCAAATTTGTAACATCACATTAATCTCCATGACAACAGACTTGCTGCACAAACAGAGGATTATGACTTCACAAGAGATTCAGAGAGTGGGCTGCAAGGAAGAGAGCTCATTTTCAAACTCATATAATCTACAGTAATTGCACAGGGAGTACAGGCAAAGCCCAGCAAAGCAAATTGCTTTTCATGGAAATATTTTGTGTGTTTTTTTTCCAAGTTTGTTCCACTATGAAAATCTTTCCCTAAATGGCATGGGTTGTATGACATAAGGCAATTTTAACACATAGCCAATGTGAGACTAGCAACCTGGGATGCAAAGCTTTGAACCAGAACTGACGGAAGCACGACAGAAACACTATGCATCCAAAACTGCACTACATACAACTTATAGACAAACAAAACAGAATTGCTATTCAAGAGTTGACTATCTAAGCTCTGAACATTTGTAAAGGAATATGCCTTTTTATCTTTCCTTTCCCATTTTACTTTCTCTAAAACACAATCTATAAAAATTATAATTCCCTTTTGGGATTCACTTCCATTTTAGGGAAGCTGAAATATTCTTATATCTAAATAACATCCTTAGGGATTATTCATATGTAAATTTTTTAAAAAGAATTCTCCAACTATTCTTTTCTCCAACTAGTATTTTTTCCTGTAATCTCCTTTCCTTTTTTTAAGGAAAAAATCCTGCTCATAGCAAGACTAAGGCTTTTACAAAACTCTATACCCAAGCATTGGTGCTGAGGATTTTTCCTGACATAAAAATTTATTGGCTTATTAGCCATACCTCAAAAGTTGGCCAATGGGTTACTCACTGTTTTTTGTTCTTGTTAAGTTGTGTTGTGCTTGGTATCATTTTGTTTGGTTTGTGTTCCCAGTAAAGTGGGGATGTCTTTAAGAAAACAAGTAAAATAAATCAAATGAACTAAAATTATACCTTCAGGTGGTACTCAGTAAAAGGAATGGTTAAAATAATAGTTTAAGCATAGGCCAAAAGGCTACAAACTCTCCCAAGCCTTCTAAGGAATACTTACATTGGCAGAGAGCAGGAATGAAGTACCTGAAAAGCAGCCTGAAGTGGTCAAAATATTTTTGAGGACCAGTGTTTTTATGGAATTTCCCACTAAATCTTTCTCCCTGTGCAGAAGGCCAAAGATGACATATAACTTATGATTAAGGATAACTGAGTGTGATAACTACTTGTGGGTTGTGAAGGAGCAGACCTCATTACTCACAATTGGCTCAATTAAATATTTGAGGCAAGAAAATGATCTCATCAAATCCTCAGAAAACATTATACCAGGTTGAATGACTTGAGCCTCTGATATGTTTGAACTCAAATAGAACACCAGATTGATGAAGCTCTTATAATTATGGACATTGGCTGGTAAAGCTGGAGTGCATATTGTATTTTTTTTCTAACATCTGGTTGATATCACACTCTCAAAAGACAAGTATGCTATCTAATCTCTCCTCTCCCACTGTCTCCCTTGCCTGCAGGATGTACCAAAATGGATAAGTTTGATCATTTTGGTGCCAACTGCATGACATTCTCTTAAGTCAAGATCAAAGTAGGAATAAGGATTTTGTGGTGTTTTAATAAACTTCAGAACCAAAGAGACTGCAATTGTTTCCAGAACCCACCTTAAGCAACCTCTGGAAAGCCTCCCCTCTTTTTTATTTACCTTCCCCGTCTTTCCCATAAACTTCTCAACGGCTGGTTATAGGCCAAAGCTAAAAAGGTTAGCCTCCAACGGTCCAGCTCTTTTCCTCTCATCCACATTGACTTTGCTTGTCCTTACCAATATGAATAAGAATAATTGCTTAGGAAAAAATGTTTTAATTAGGGCTCAGATTAGAAACATATTTATAAACAAACTAGTTTAAAGAAACTTGAGTAACAGAAGTAAATACTTAAACCATAATATGGTCAGTCTCTTTTAAGTAACACTTTGTATTCTGCATGATAAATTCCATTTAATTAACACTATTATTAGAAGTGAAAGTAATAATAATAGAAAAAAAATCATTATAACAGCAATCCTTTCACCACATCTCAATCATGCACCAGATTTTATGCACTAAGTATTTTTTATTTATTATCTCATGTAATCGTCACCCCAGCCTTAAGGAGTTGGTATTATGATTTCCATTTTATAGATGAAGAAATTGAAGCTCAAATAGATAAATAATCACAAATTCATGGAGCTATCAAATAATGGAATAAGGATTGTTAACTAGAAGTTCTGATTGTTAACTTATAGAAGTTCTGCAACACAGTTTTACACCAGATGTCATTATATCTTAAAAAGGCAGCAGCTCTACCAGATGGGCTAAATAAAGATCTGAAGCTCAGATATATATACACACACATACCTATATTTGTACAATACATCATACATGATAGTTTATATGTATATATGTATATGTTTATGTACATATATATTGTTTTCATATATATTTATATCATCAGTCAATAAATATTCCCTACCTCTCAAGAGCAAAGAGCTATGACTGTCCTTCCTTAATTCCATCTTCCCCTATTGCTTAAGGGGCCTTTTTGTGACTTTTCTTATTCCATTCTGCCCTTACAGTTGCTGAGAAAAGAGAGAAAGAAGATGAACAGAAGAGCCAGATATAAGTCTACTGCTCTTCAAACACTCACTGTGAAAATCCTTGGAGAGTGCCTGACATATTTAAATGCTTCAATGGCTCTTTTTTAAAAAAATGATCTACACCCCAAATTTCAGTGCAGCTTTATGGTCATTGAACTGATTCCAAATGCTCCTATACTTGCTACAGAAAAAAAAAAAAATGACTTATTTTTTAAAAATGATCAAACTTCCTTTGATAGATTTTTTAATTATTTTTGATCATTCAAATAATGCCTCCAAATGACTCTAAATTTAAAAGTTGTGAATTGACAGTAATACATGTCATAGCAAGCATATTAATTTGAGCTAGGCCAAATTTATGACATAGTTTGTTATTTTATGTGCTATATGCACACTTTATAGTTCATAAAGACCATTTGAATAATCAATGCATAAGGTATATTTATGCTTCTTTTATGGGATGTGAAACATCATTTTACCATTTGAAATCACTACTTAGATTTATATCGAGAGTATCTTCATTTATAACATTTTTCTGTTAATACAAATAATTAGATGTGGTGAACCTGGTCAGGAATATAACCTTAGTTATGATGCTACTGTCTGCCACCTAGCTATCTAATCGGTAACATGGGATCCATTTAAGGCAATGTGCTGTGACTCGGTTGCTTGGAATTTTTCCTGTTCAACAACTTTAGGTGAGGATTAAACAAGTTGATTAAGACCATAGCTGCTTTGTACATAAAGTCTTTATTGTTAATAACAAAGCAAAACTGGGTTGGTGGGGAGAGGGGAGTAGGGAAAATGAATATTAGTTTCCGGAGAGCTCCAACAAATGTTGGCCTCATGGACTGCTCAGTTTTCAGGGCCTTAGTAATTTTTTTTCTTGTCCTCAGTATCATATTGATTCTCCAGACAGAGGAAATATTGGGGTCAAAAAAGGCTGCTGTTTCCCAGATGTATGGAGGAGTATAGCCAAATAAAGACTATAGAAGACCCATTTTAAGGGTCCCTTCCCTCTGGCTTTGTCCATCGGGCCATGCTCCTCAGCACATCAGCATATCTCTTCCCAACTGCAATTTCAGCAGACCATCATAAAAATGCTACCATTAATCTCTGAAGCAGACACTGAGCTAAGTTGCAATGAGTAAATTTTCCCTTTTAATCCCCACAAAAACCTTATGATTAGGTCCAATTATTCTCATTTTATAGATGATAGAATGGAGGCTAAGAAGCATGAGTTTGCTTGCAAAGATGGTTGTGTACTACACTATCCTGCCTACACTGCTTCCCCACGCCTCAAATCTTGCAGGCTTCTTCGTGTGCCTTCACTATCATCCTCTGTTGAAGAGGAAATGTTATAGCCCAGGGAGGTTAGTTTTTTAAGTATGAGAACATTACACATGGCTGGACTCAAAATGCTTGAATCACCATATAACAA
The DNA here is from genome assembly GCA_029593785.1 of Cabassous unicinctus. Taxonomy (NCBI): domain Eukaryota; kingdom Metazoa; phylum Chordata; class Mammalia; order Cingulata; family Chlamyphoridae; genus Cabassous; species Cabassous unicinctus. The sequence continues at coordinate 3,278 of JAQZBX010023367.1, read as the reverse complement.
ACTGCTCTCTTCTGATTGTTGTGATTCAAGAGCTAACAATATCTGTGCAGAATAGAAATTCTTAGCTAAAACCCAAATATAAATTTTTATTCTTTCCAAAAAAAATCCTAAGAGGTGTTGATAGCCCTCCTCCTCATGGCAAGAGAGAGAGAGAAGCGGGAAGAGAAGAGGAGAGGATATTCATGCCATGGTACCTAGGAGTCATAGTATATTTTATAGTCTGTTCATTAGAGGATGGCAAGCTTCTTTGTGTTCAGCTTTACCCAAAGCTGTGCAATAGCACAGAGGAACAAAGGCAGCAAACACTACAGAAAATAACAACAACAAAAAATGGAACATTCTAAAGTCTCAGCAGTATGGATTAATTTTTGTAAATTATTGCATATTCATACAAAAAATAATGCACTTCAAATAATATTATTAAATAATAGTGTTGATATGGATACATGTTAAGTAAAATAAAGCAAGCTATTTCAATATTTTTAATACACATAAATATGTGCACATACAGAGGAAGGGAAGTACATATACCACTATGTTAAAAGGACTTTTTCTTGGGCAGGAAAATTATATTTTCTATTTGATCATTGGGTTCTTCTGTGTTTTCTAGTGCTAAGATGTTGAGCACTTACTTTAAAAAAAAATGTTATTAAATGAAATATTCATCCATAGACACAGGTAGATTATAAAGATTCAGTGCTTAACATCTTAACTTGAATGATGACAAACAGATGCAAAATGTAGAGCATTGTGGGGCACAGGCAAAGATCAGCAAATAACATAAGAAAAGTAAAAAGCAAGGAGAGGATCTGAACAGATCAATGAGAGAGACATTGTTCCTAACCTGACCTAGCTAGTATTTCACCAGCTCCCCTAATTCTAGGGATAAATTTAAAACCAAAACATTTTCTATATACTTTATAAGTTCTTGTGTGTTTATATTTGCTAAAATCAAGTATTCCAAGAACTCCTTTTTGTGTATAATGTACTCTCTTTGTGTTCACTCCCATTCTCAACTAACCATTATTATTGTCACTAGAATGGCCAAAATAAGAGTTCTTTTGGTATTGTTAACTTGATCTAGACACAAAGGACCATCTTAATCAACTTTGGCATCCCAAGGAGACATGCCTAGTAAGCAACCACCTTTTAGATGCAGACTGAATAGGGTCTGCTTCTCTCTGATTAAACTCTACCTTACACAGTTGTACCCAAATATCTGAGACTTAAATTAACCACTCTTACTTTTTCCTTCATATGTGACCAACATTCTGTTAGGTGCTAACCAGAGGACTGTAAGAGTTCACAGGCTGTTTCAAGGACTTTTTAGATACATACATACCATAAGCCTTAGCAGTCCCCTCTCCCCGAGAAGCCTCCCTCGTCTGTTTGCTCGTTATTTTTGCTCATTGTTTGCGCTGGCTGTCTGCTTGTTGTCCCACTTGTTTTTTCTTTTAGGAGACACCAGGAACTGAACCCAGGACCTCCCGTGTGGAAGGCAGGTGCTCAACTGCTTCAGCCACATCTGCTCCCTGCTTTAACATTTTTAATTTTATTGAAGTACATCATTCATACATGAACATACATAAACAATAAGTGTATAGTAAAAATTATGAGCTTACAAAACAAACATGGATGTCATCATACAGGGCTCCCATATATTACCCCACCACCACCACGTTGCATTGTTGTGAAACATGTTACAAACTATGAAAATAGCATCATCAAAATATTACTGCTAACTCTAGCCCATATTTTACCTTTGGTGTATTTTCCCCCCAACCCACTCAATTACTAACATCTTGTATTAGTATTATACATTTGCTATAGTTCATGAGAGAACATTCTTATATTTGTCCTGTCAGCCATAGTCCATCTTCTATCACTGGATTTCCTATGTCATACACTCTGATGAAAATGAGAGCCACTGAGTGTATACTTTGAATGGATTGTACACAACATGGGGTTGTATAACACCTTAGCATTTTTTTCCTTGCCATTTGTAATGCTTGGGAAGATACATCTACCTTGACCTCTGACCTGGATTACTGTGACTGTGTAAGCATTTGCAACCTTTAATTTCAACTCATCAGTCTCTCCCTAGTTCCCAGTAACAGGATGTCATCCAAGGTTGCAATAGCCCCACCAATGCCAGTCTTTACCTGCAGCCTGAAGTTCAGTCAATAGCTGACTTCATCTCTCCTCCCTCCTTGCTGGCAATGGCAGGAGAAATTGCCTCATGTGCTCAGACTGAGTAATAAATAGTCAGGGACCCTTTTGAGCAGTAAAGTTCAGTTCTGCAGATATTATAAAACCAAAGCAATCATGGTTGGAGTTGCCTGGGTCAAGGTCTACAAACCTGTCTGTTCCCTCCCCAGTAGAGTACCTGCCTCCAATTTCCCTTTCTGGGCTGCCCTCCAGAGTCTGGCTGACAAACCTGTAATGTCTGGGATGCAGTGACAGAAGACAGAGTACCTGTGGAAGGCCTGATAATCTACTGAACCCACAGCTGGAACCTTCTCTTCAATAGATGCATATACTCTTCTCAAGGTAACCATTTATCCTTTTTGTTAACAAGATATGACTCCTTTTATATTAGTGGAAGATGGTTAGGATTGTTGTTTTTGCTTTTGGGAAACCATAAATTGGAAATACCCACCGACTTGAATAGGTGGGAGGGAATAGGTGAATTACTAGAATCTGAATAAAGTCCCTTAGCAGGAGGAGGGCACGAGTTAGTAGAGGACACATATTCTTTGAGTTCAAACCTTTCCAGGAGCCACAAATAGATACAGGGACAAAGAGATCATTAGGCAATATCACTGACCTTAAGAAGTTTATTATCTAGTTAGATAGACAAAACTCACTTATGAAATAATGAAAAAACATTAAAGTATAAAATTGCATGATATTGAATGGAAGTGAAAATGGATCGGGTTAGGGAGGTGGGTGTGGCTCGGTGGATAGAGGCCCCGTTTACCATATGGGAGGCCCGGGTTCGCGTCCCGAGGCCCCCTTGTGAGGGCACGCCGGCCTGAGCGGTGAGGTGGGCTGATGCAGCAACCTCGAGGCAGGAAGCGGGTGTGGCGCAATGGATGGAGCACCCGTTTACCATGTGAGGGGCCCCGGGTTCGCTTCCCAGGGCCTCCTTGTGAGGGCAGGCCGGCTCGCGCGGCGCCATGGCCTGGTGCAGCGGGACCTCGCAGCAAGGGGGAGATGGGCGGACGCGGAGAAGACGCGCAGCGAATGGACACGGCAGCACGGGCAGCAAGGGGGGG
>JAQZBX010023366.1:0-30894 GCA_029593785.1 Cabassous unicinctus | reverse complement strand
GTGCTTAGATTACCTAATTATTACTCAGAAATTACAGGATTCCCATGTTCCCCACCTCCCCAGAGTTTCTACTGAGGTGATGAAAAGGTTAGGGTAATGGATATTTGTGATGGTAGCAAACGTAATTAACACCACTGAACTATATACTTGAAAGTGGTTAAAATGGAAATTTTGAGTTGTAAATATGTTATTACAATAAAAAGTTAAAAAAAAACAAAACGTTTAGCAACTGGGTCACAAAATCAATTACTTGGGGAAACAAGGGAAAAAAGAAAAAACAAAAGGAAGACCAAAGAGCTGAATGTGAGCACTGAATATATGACTGGGGCTTATTGACTATGAATTTCCACAGAGGCGATCAGGCTGTGCCATTTAGTTGGAAAATAACCAATGTCTGTATCTGAAAGTTTTTTTCCCTAAGGGAGTCCAATGGGAAATATCCTCCATCTCCTGCCTGGAGGGTAAAGGACTGGCTGTAAACTTTAATGGGAGCCATAAAGGGCAAGAAGACCAGGGGTCTCAGCAGCCAGAATGTACATGTTCACTTAATTCCCCCAGCTTTCTGTAGTTTCCTTGCCTTTATCTAGGCCAGTTGTCCTCTAGTCTGGATATCTTATATTACCTTATTTGTATGGAGCAATGGAATTCTCTGATAGGAATGTAAATTAGTACAACCATTTTAGAAAAATGTTTGGCCAGTATATACTAAAACTAAACATATACCTTATGATCTATCAATTCTTCTCCCCAGTACATACCAAAGAGAGTTTAAGTCTTCCAAAAGACATAAAAATGTCACAGAAACTTTATTCATAAGTCAAAAAGTAGAAGCAACTCAAATGTCTGTCACTGTGTAAATGTATTAACAAAACACTAAACTACAATGGAAAGAATTAACTTTTGATATATGCAAAAATACAGACCTCAAAGACACAAGAGCACATACTGTATGAGTCCATTTACAAAAAGTTCAAAAAGAGACAAAACTAATCTATGTTCTGAGAGGACAAAACAATGCTGGAAATTCCGAGGTGGGAGTATTGACTGGAAAGGAACATATGGGAACTTTCAGAGGTGATGGAAATGTACTTTATCTTGATTTGGATGATGATTACACAGGTGTATAACATATGTAAAAGTTCAGCAAGTTGTACATTTATGACTTGCATACTCTGCTGTATTTTAATTTTTAAAAATCTTTTTTTAAAAAGTTGAGTGTACGAATGATTTGGTAATAACGAATTTATAAAACTCTTACTAATCCATTAAGACAATTATTTTCCAAAGCCTGAAATACACATCCTAATAATCAGTAGTAAGTTGAGGTATTATTTTATTAAGCATTTAATTATTTTTTAAGTGGGGGTAAGTAGTAACTTAGTGATGTAACATTCATTTTAAAAACAATCTGCATTAAAGGGCAATTTACTGGGAATTCAGAATATACTTTTCATTCAAATCAATACTATTAGGACCACACTAGGTACTTACCCTTCTAACCTAACATCTGGTAAAGATCTGTTGAGTGCAATCATCTCACTTGCCATTAAATTGAACTGATTGATTTTAAACATCTCTTTCATCTTTTCTTGATCCTCTTTAGGAATGACGACTGGTTTCCCCATTTCTCCAGGACCTTCATGAGGCTTTTGCACTGGCTCTAGAACTAAGAATAAGGAGGAAACTTAACTAACATTAATTTTACAGCAATTAATTCATGTTTCTTTTTAACAACATTTGTGTTCAAACTGTGCCCTCAACAACCACAGCCACCTGTGAGCCCTCCTCTCCCTGTGCACACACCTCCTAGGGGCAGCCCTGTCCTCCAATTCCACACCAGTGTCCCAACTTAAGACTCACTCACCTGAATCACTGCACAGTGTTCTTAGTCCCATTTCAAATACTGTTGCCACATGAACTTCGCTAAAGCACAGCCTTCAATTATGTTATTCCCACAGTCTCCTTGTCTAACCTCTTCAATATGGGATTTAACCTAACTTTCCAAGTTTACCACCTGTTAGGCCTCCTCCCCAACCTCAACCCAGTACTTCATCCTTCAGTCAAAAAGCCACTCACTACTTGCCTCGAAATGTTCCCCACATTTTCTTGCTTCGGTGCCTCTGTTTGCACGCCTCCCTTCCCTTGACATCTCCTTCCCACTATCTCTGCAATACCAAATCCCTATTTGCCTTTCAAGGCCCAACTAAATGGCTTATTTTGCCTGCTGTTTTTCTGAATCTCTCTATAGTAACCATTTACTACTTTTGACTACCACATCATTCCATCTAGGGCTCTATGTCTCTAATTAATTGCTCCTCTTATTATTATGATTGCTAAACCTATCTTATTCCTCCCCTCCCCCACTAGATAATAAATCTCTTTTTGGTCAGGGTTTGTTTGAATCACTCATGTACCTTCTGTGGAGTTTAGCATAGTGCCTTAGAGGAGCTTTACAACTTTAAGATGAATTAACAAGTGAGTAAAATGCTATTCAAAATAAGCCAAAATGAAAATACTAGAATTGATAATAGTAGACATTATAAGAAGCATTATGTAAGGTGGGGCATCATGAAAGCTAATTCTAGTTAGAAGTATTTTGTTAACTCTCAATATATACATAGAAAAAGTAATATTCCAGATCAGTATTTCCCAATCCTCATTCCTTGTTACATGATTAAATTTGGAAAATGCTGTGTTAAAACTTCTCACCTAAAGGATGGGTAGAGAAAGGGGTGAGGCCAAGAATGAGATGAAAATATCTGTTTTGCACCTACTTGTCAATTTTTAAATCTTAAAGTTTAGTTGTTTGTCTTTTAGGCATCCTCAAAAATATATCTGCCCAAAATTGGCGACACCAAGGCAGCAGAAAAACCATGTCTCCTAGTCAGGCTTCATCTGCCTAAGCACAGCACTAGATGGCAAAACTGACCTGCAGGATGATTATTCCAGAGAGTGGTACAAAGCAGCCTACCAATATCAGAGCTGCTTTTCAATATAAATTACAGAAATTTAGGGTGAGAAGAGAATATGAAAGTATTTATTGAGTCTTCAGCAACACTATTCAGAAATATGAAACTATATTAGAGAACTATCAAGAAAAAAATAGTGTAAAATTATTTACCCCTGTTCTCAGATAAACTGTGATTTTAGGAGGGACATTAAAATATTAGGGTTAAATAACTTTAAAAATTATAGGAAACTTAAGTAATAAAGCTTTTAAAAACAACATCCTGCCTAATGTTTACCAAGTGAGTAAGCGCATTAAAAATAAGGGTTTGCAGAATGTTAAAAATATCCTCCATGACAAAAGCAATAAAAACTATAAGAAAAGTATGATGCCACATATAAACTGTTAATCCTTTAAAAATAATAAACTGTAAAACTCTTAGCCAGAGTCATTTCTTCTAACTCACCTATCCCTGAAAGTAAAGGGCAATCCTATTGATTGCAATCAACAGGATTTGTGATTGGGACATTCAGGGGTCAAGAAGCAGCAGCAGAGCTCAGGAGGTGACAATTATCATTTTTTGTGGACAACACAGGTAATATAAAGCATAGGTGGGAGACATCTAGTGGCCCTGATTATAAATATCCTTCAGTTACCTGAGCCTTATCTTAGCATAAGACAACGATGCTTTAAAGAAAAGTTTTAAAAGAGAAACATTTTCATGATGCTCAGTTTTTTTATTAAGCTAAACACAACACCATCTATAACATATTTTTGCTGGGAAAAAAAAAAAAGATCCTGAATTTGATCAAGCCTCTAGACCTATCTACCAATTCATAAGAAATATAGGGGACAGAGGGTCATAATAAACAATCACAGGGATGCAAATCCTGATTGTGGGAAACTGGAAAGGAAAAACAACCCAATTTCTTCTACAACAACAACAACCAAAAAAGAGGGACAGGGAATGCAGAAAAGAGAGAGAGGTATCCATGCCACAAGACTGGCTCTGACACTATAGGCAGGGCAGTCAGCTCAGGAGTTTGGTGCCCTGCCAGTAGGCCCTACTTTGGAATTTATGCTCCCCAGTGTGACAGAGTTGGACTTAGTTGTGGTTTCCCTGCACATGGCTCTTCTGCCCCTTCTATTTGAACCTACAGCGAGTACTAGAGTTCATAGGTATATGTCCATGTACCAGTTGGGCCCAGAATCTCAACAGTTACAACACCTACTCTCCAGTTCATTGGGCTCACCTAGGACAACTAACAAGGAGATGATGATGGACAACAACCATCTCAAGGAACAGAGAGAGTCTGCAACTGCAAGCAAGATAGTCCCATCCATCTGCCCCATGGGATCTAAGCCCCCTCTCATTTAGAGGTGGAGTGGACATCACCATCCCAGAATCCTCAGGATTGGGGAATGAACAATGGACTAGAGTAGACTTACTGGTATTCTACTATAGACTTATTGTGATTCTAGAAGTGGAAGAACTTTTATCATTGATGTGGAGGCAGTGGCCACTGGAGGTTCTGAGGGGAGGGAGGGGGCAAAATAGGTGCAATTTGGGGACATTTTCAGGACTTGGGAATTGTCCTGAATGACAGGCCATTATATATCTTGTCATAACTTACAAAAATGTGTGGGAAAGAGTGTAAACTACAATGTAAACTATAATCCACTCTTAGTGGCAATGCTCCAAAATGTGTTCATCAAGTGTAACAAATGTACCACACTAATGAAGGATGTTGTTAATGTGGGAAAATGTAGAAGGGGTAGGGAGTGGGGCATATGGGAATCCCCTATATTTTTTATGTAACATTTATGTAATCTAAGTATCTTTAAAAAATAAAATAAAAAAGTATAAAAAATAAAAAAGACTGGCTCTGAGTTGATTACTGTTGAAGCCAGATGATGGGAATATGGCAGTTCAATTTTCTGTTCTCTACTTTTGAATATGCTTGAAATTTTCCACTGGGGTGGAGGGCATGAAGGAGAATAACCTATAATATCATCCTCTTCTTTGTGAGTAGCCTATCTTTTAAATCTTTTTGCAAGTGTAGTATTTTTTAAAAATTATTTCTATAAGGTCTACTATGTATAAGCTTAGTTTCTTATAACATAAGAAACTATATAACCAGAAACTTAAAATCTGTCTCATCATTGTGAAGCAAAATTTTACTTGGGATCTTAAAGAATCAGGCAAAGTTTATAAGATATGAAATACTGCTGCTGCAATATTTCACAAATTTGATCACTTGGTACCTATAAACATTCTGAAAATCTAGTATAGTGCCCATATTATATACTCTAATCTACTAACACGTTAGTTTTCATAGCTACATTTGAAATTACCATTAATCAAAAGTTTTATAACTACTGTATGACCTACAGAATCTACCACAATATTCTAATTTAGACATAACAATAATATCCCAAAAAGATAAACGGACTGGTAAACTAATTTCCATGGCAGGAAAGAAGCCAGAATGAAATGCATGTGGTCAGTGAATAAATATATTTTGACTACTAAAGCACTTACAGTATTAGAGAGCAACTAACAAAAAAGATGGTAAACATTAACTTTCCATGTACTCTACCTACAAGTTTCTTATGTAAATTAAGAATGAGTTCAGTGAAATTTTTGTTTGAAGGCAACTGAAATGAGATTTGGACATCATCTTTCCATGAACTAAAAGAAAAAATTTTCTTTGCATAAAATTTTACATGTAGATCATTTCTAAGAATCAAATTAACTTTGACAAAGAAATGACAAAGGTAGTACTCCAAAGTATTATGTAAAAAAAAAAAGGATATTTTCAGATATAGGCCATTATATATCTTCTCAAAACCTGCAGAATTGTGTGTGAGAGTGTAGACTACAATGTGAACTATAGTCCATGCTCAGTGGCAATGCCCCAGGATGATTTATCAATTGCAATGAATGTGCGACACTAATGAAGGATGTTGTTCATGTGGAAAGGTGTGGGAGGTGTGGGGAGCGGGACATATGGGAATCCCTATGTTTTTTAGGTGGCATTTATGTAATCTAAGTATCTTTAAAAAAATTAAAATATATATTTTTAAAAAATGAAAATGAGGGGAAAAAAGGATATTGTATTATATATTTGGTTAAACTTCATTTATATAACAATATACAGCAATGTCATGTTTTAGAAAACTTTATTACCAAGAGAACTATAGGTTTACTCTGAAAATCCCCAAATAATAGGATTAACATATATACAAACTATATGACATACCTCTGAATATAATTCTTTGTTGGTTAGTTGGTTGGTTTTTTTAATATACTTTAATAAATCTTTCAAATTTATGATTTGCATTTTTCTCATGGAAGTAGAATAAAAACACATATAGTTGTATGACTCTCTTTTGGGAAAAAATTACAAATCAAAGGCTAAAGACCATTTCTCCCAAACTATTTTCTCATCTTACTATACAATTATCATCTCTGCTGTCTTTACATATTATAATTCACCTTATCTAAAATACTTTTTCCAAATTTTATCTTGTCTGAAATTGGGATGTGTCTTACAATAATTAGAATATTTTTTCTTTCTTAGTGGTATATAAAATAAGTATTCTATAAGCAAATGTATGTGAGATGCACTGAATTGGAGTATATTACCTGATTTTTTTAACATTAAAATATATATAACAATTATTGGTAACTCTCTGCAACTTCAACATCTTGTCAACTTCAACCTTCATTCCAATCTCATCTTAAATTTATTTGTAATGTATTTGGTTTGTAAAACTCTAGCCTCTTAAAAACTTTTAAAGAGTTTCTGAAAGCCTTTACTAGTAATATCTTCAAATTCTTAATCATCAGAAGTTTCTTCTATAAACTGTGTTCTCCACAGTTTCCTAATGTTTGGCAGTTGAAATAATTCTAGGATAAACACATGAAAAATTGCATCACCAACATTCTAATGATCTGAAAATCAAGTACAATGCTGGCATAAAGAAGCAATTTCTACTTGAAACTGCATCTGTAAAAATATTGAATACACTATGGAGTATCCAAATCCATAAACTGAATGAATGAGCTAACTCTGGAAAGCAAAAGGATAGTAAAAATATTTCCAGTTCATAAAACACCTACTAACCTTGTTTTTCCTAAGGGAACCTGTAATGGTTAATTTTACATGTCAAATACTGGCCTACTTGTTATTGTAGAGGTGTTCTGTAGATGGGATTAGCATCTATGATCAATTGACCTTAAGTACATTACCCTCTTCATACATCTTAATAGCAAGATCTGTGCATTGCAGAAGCCTGATGTACTTCTGCCTCAAAACTTCAACATGGATACTTGCTGGAATTTCCAGCCTGCCAGCTTCCCTGAAGGAACCTGGACTTAGGACTTCAAAGTCACGTTTACCAGAGTTTCTAGCCTGCAGCATGCCCTATGGAATTTGGACTTGCCAGTTCCCATAATCGCGTGAGACAATTCCTTATAAAAAATGTCTTAATACATATATACATATACATACATACACATACATATATATATATACACACACACACACACATAACATACATACATATATTTATTCTGTTGGTTCTGCTTCTCTGGAGCACCCTGACTGATATAGGAGTCCAATATAATAGTCAAGCAACTGAAGATTTTTACTATTCTCAGATAAGTTGGGATAAAAAACATACAAGTTTAAAACTATGAGAGAACTGCTTAGGTAAAAAAAAAAACAAAACCCCTCTCTGTCATTACCAAAGACTGTTACTTCTAAGAATTCTAGAAAATTGATAAGCATTAGAACAATCTTTTAAGAGTCCTTCAGCTTTAGCATAAGGATAATGCATCCATTCTATTTAAACCTATGATACCATTATTCACAGAACGTTTTCCTTTATACACAAAAAGAACAGAATTTGGTAAATTTCACCAAATCAGCACAGGAAAGCAGTTCAAAAATATTCAGAAATAAGATCCGTACAATACTAAAACAGTTATTCTATAGTCATATATGCTCATTGTTTTTTGTTTGTTTGTTTGTTTTTTAATTATTTGATTTCAAAATGCCATAGAATGCAAAGATCTTGGAGGCCTTATGTGTTCTAACAAGAGAGCTATACATTCTTCTAGGCCTCCAAGTGTACTTGCTCATTCCACCAAGACTGTGTGCATCCTTGGTGCCATCTTTCTTCCCCCCAACCACTTTAGTAAAAGATCTCTTCAGAGGCACCACAGAATTTGTCACCTGTGTTTGGAACCTTAAAAACTTCAGAACTCTGCGCCACTTAGGACCTCTGAGCTACCATAGTACTGAAACTTCCTATATTAACTGCTCTCCTCCCCAAATCATTTCTCCTCCTCTTTTCCCACAATTTCTTAATGCTACATAGAACACAGCTTGAACACTGCTGCTCTTAAGCCCCACCTGGAACTGCAGGCCTCTCAATCCCGTCTCCCTTACCTTCTGGCTCACTGCTCAGCACTTCCTCCTCTCATTCTTCCACGCTGACTTCCTTCTGTCTGTTGCACTGAGCATTCTAACTCCCCTGGGCCACTAGAAAGGCTCCTCAACATCTGGTCTCCCAACACTCACGTTCCATCTACCAAAGTTAACTCAAATCTGGCTCTTCTTTTAAAAGTGCTGGAGGAACTATTCCTTCTCTTGCCCAGAGGTAGATGATATCTTATAGCACCGCATTGTTACTTCCAGACTATTTCTCCTTTACTTTGTACTTTTGTACTTTGTACAAAAACTACTCCTTCCCTTTGAAGCTCATCCTACTAGTGGTTTTTTAAAAACTGTATTAACCCCAGAATCCTCTTCAAGAATAACCCTCTTCTTAAGCTTTTGATAATGTACCATCTCATCTGCTGAGAATTTGCTCTTTCCAATATGCGTTTTTCCCCTATGTTTTAAACTTCTCAACATACATACAAAAAAAGCATACTTTCGCTTCACTTTCTTTTAACTACTATACTACTCTTCATGCCTAAGCTTCCTGAAAGAATACACTGCACATTTCTACTGCCTCACTGGTTCATTAAATCCACTTGCCTCCACACTTAACCCCCTGAAACGACACTTGCCAAAGTCATTAGAAACTGCCTGTTGCCAACTACATCAGAAACACCACAGTCTTCATCTTAGGTAAACTATCTGAACAAACATCACTCCCGGCATTCCATGACCCCACTCCCTCTGGCTTCTCTTACTACCTGACTTTCTGAGAAGTTCTTCTCTTCCTTCACTGATCCCTTCAGGATGGGATTCTCTTCTAACTCTACATTTGCTTCCGGTGTATCTCATGTACTGACAAGGCTTAAATTAAACAACCCATTATCTCCACCTATGGCCTCAACCACTCTCTATTGCTAAACATCTCTACCAGCATCTCCAAGTTAAATATTCCAAACCTAAATCATCTACCTTCTCATCAAAGCTGCTCCTCCTCTGGAGGTCCCTACCTCATATCAATTCTTCTAATCAGGGAGACCTGAGAGTCATCTTTGGTTCTTTTCTTTTTCTCTTATTACCTATATCCAATGGCTCCCCAAGTTAGGAAAATTCCACTATTTAAATACTTGTTACATATTTCAATTCCTCTCCACCTCCAGTGTCACTCTGGTATAGGCCCTGAGAACTTTTCCAAACTTTCACAACAGCCTCACAACTGGTCTCTCCTACTCCTCTCATTCCCTTCCAGTCAAGATCACCAAAAGTTTCTTTTTAAAGTGCAGTACTGATCAGGTTACTTACTCCCTTGTTTAAAATCCTTCAATGGCATCCCACCGCCTATAGGATGAAGTCCAAAAGGCTCGCAGTAACTTGGCCTCTGCCGACTTCCCAAGCCTCATCCTAATTCTCCTCATATTCTTCTACCCATCATCTCTGCTTATTGTATAGTTTTCTCACGTGTTTGTTTCTGCTGCTTGGACGGCCTTCCCTGCCCCCTCAAACCTAACAAAGTCTTGCTCACTCTGCTATACAATTAGAGCATCATTTCCTTACTGGACCTTCTCAACTCAAGACAGCCCTTCCTTTCTGTTCTTGTGTACATCTCTACTATGATATTAAATACATTGGTATTTTACTATTATTCTTTCTCTCCCATTAGGCTTTGAGTTCCCTGAAGGGAGGAATTTTGTCTTATTTTTGTGTTCAACTGTGTATCACTGGCACCTAGTCCACTACCCAGAATATATCAGAGTTAAAAAAACATTCACCAAGCAAATCTGCACACCCTACAAGTCCTATTCTTTCCTACATTCATGCCTTTGCATTTAAAATAGAACACATGGTTCCACTATAAATGGCGATGAATTAAGGCAGAGTGAGGTGAAAGTTAATCTGTTCTATTTGGGGAGAGAATACCAGAGTTTCTTACTGGTGAATAGTAATACCTGTTCTTTGACTTAAATGTAGACAGGGCTTTAGTAACAGTTAAGGAAGCAGAGTTTTGTCACTCAATAAAGTTATTAAACACCAAGCCATAAAGTAAACAAGGAAATATTATTTAAATTAATCTATAAAGCTATTTTATCAAAATCTAAGGGGAGAGTCAAAATTAAAAAGCTAGGGGGTAGCCTAGGTATCACTGGAGTCCAGTGCTAGCAAGAAGACCTAATTTTAAGCAAATTTCCCAAGAAGAAATAAACAACTTCTTGAGAACTGGTTATAAGCTTGTCTATAAAATTATAGTAAGTAGGCATAATTACCAAAACAAAGCATTTTTAGATTAAACATTTTGGGAGACCAGTGTTCTTTCTCATTATAAATGTATAAAAAATTTAGACATGGCTATGTACTCAAATAAAAATTATACTGAAATATTAGAGTAATTAGTCTATCACTCCTAAAAATCATGGAATTATTATATAGCCATGTATTCTACAACTAATAATCCAGGGATGATTATTAATCTAAAAAAGTTAAAATACTATCCAAATAAGCTAGTAAAAATCATGGTATATTTATCAAAATAGTTGATTATAAAATTTCACTCACCATCTCCAGCAGGAAGTCCTCTCTCCTTTTTTTCATCACATTTGTTGCATTCACTGAAGTAAAGCAGCAGGAACATATCCAAGAGTACCCAAATCAAGGAGGTGGCTAGGACCACCTTGCAATATGCAAATTTTCTCATGGCACTTTAAGTCAAATGCAAAATTTTAAAATATATATATATACATATATAAATATACAAATATCATGAAAATTATTCCAATCCAGTTTCATCAGAAAATATGTTCATAACCTATAGAGAAAAAAAGAAAACATATTAACTAAAAGAATTCAGAACATAGAAAATGAATATATGAATTATAAGATTAATTTAAATAGCATATGAAATTTCACCATGAAGATTAAGTTTGTAAAACAGACTTAGAAATATACTTATAAAATATATTAAAAGTATTAGAAGCAAGAATATTGAAATAACTCCTACAAATCAATATACAACAACTCAATAGAAAAATGGGTATGGGATATTAACAGGCATTTCATAAAAAGAAAACTTAGCCAAAAACATGTAGCTCGATTCACTATAATTAGGAAAAATGCAAATTAAAACAGTGAGATAGTATTTTATATCTTGCAAATTAGTAATATTTTAAAGCTTGATCATATCTAGGGTGGGAGAGGTTATAGAGATATAATTAATTTTATAGACTGCTTATTGTATAGTTTATTATATCCATCTTGGAAATAAATTTGGCAGTCCCTTTTAAAGACTAAAAATGAACATACCCAAGGCCCAGCAATTTCTCCTCCAGGTATCTCCCCTGAGAAATAACTCATGTACACAAAGGGACCTATCTACATATTTCACAAAATACTGTGTATAAAAATAAAAAAACTGGAAATAACCTAAAGGAACAAGGAAATGGATAAATATATGATAGGGATATTCATATAACAGAATACTATATGTAACAGTAAAAGGTAACTATAAGGAAGGAAGCTAGATATCAAAAATATTACTAAATATTTTTTTAAAAAATGTAACATATAAGAACTCAGATTTAGAAGACTATATGGACTTTATATATTTGAGTATAATTTTTAAAGCAAATTCCAATAAAATTGCAAAAATCTATAAATCTGGAATGTAATAAACTGATAAAAATTATGACAGAAAACTAAGGATATTAATGCTGTAAAAATACACATTTAATAAATAATTCAAACAAAAGTTGCTGACTGGCTTTTCAAGAAAAAAAATTTTAAGAAGGCCTTAATGTTATATCAACTCTTCTCTGTTTCATTTTAAATTGAAGAAAAAACTAAAGCATTTCTATTTAAGTTCAAAAATATTGACTGAATGGATGTCAAATTAACCTTTAGAACCAATATCATTTTGTTTGCTAAGTTTCAACTACAAATCTTCCTGGCAGGCCCCAGAGAACTATTTAATTACTTTTGGCCAATGGAATTAGCAGCCTGAGATACTGAAATATCTATCTATCTAGTGATCTATGAATCAGCAAATAAACAATGTCTATTTTTCTAGTGCACAACACTTCCATCTACTCTTAATTCTCATTTTTGTAGACGCTACGGTACTTCTTAAAGCTCAAGAGGCTTATAGATTCTCAGAGGTCAAGAAGACAAAACACAGAAAGATCTATATCGTCAAGTCTAAGCCAAGTTTGAGCAGATTTAAGCAGAAAAACATGCCATCTGTACCTAGTACATTACATATACTAAAGGCATTTTTAGTGTTTAAGCCTTTAATTTATTATTATGCTGTTTGACAAGCTCCTTGTTCAAGCAAACTGACAGTTCTGTTAGTAAAGTGATTATGGCTCCTTTCAGGTCAGCTGGCTATGCAAGCACTTCAAGTATCAAAATGGAAAGTTGAATACCGAACAATCACAGTATTCCACTACGTTTTTCTCACTTTGTCACTGAATTAAAACACAAACAAAAGTTTCCAATACAAGTAAGTAAAAAGCAGGTTTGCTTTCTGAAGTGTCCTACATAATCAAAAATACGGAAAAATCCATTTTCCCCTTTATCAGAAAGAAAATTTAGACAGCAACAGAAGACAGAAGACTAAATAATTCTAAGAAATAGTAAGCAGCCTAAAGTGCTCTTCTATACTTAAAGGCTACAAAGTATCACTTTTTAATACACAGTATTATTCATCTGACATTGCATGAAAGCTGGCTTTAAATTACTATGTGCATCCTGAATTGTTTCAACTTAATAGTTTTTTGAAACTTCAACAAATAAAACATAAAGTGATTTTTAAAAATTCTTCAGTGTTTCAAACATAAAAACAAAATGGAGGGGGACTCTAAAGAGATAGTTGGAGGCAGTAGCTTACTTTTCACTCTCCCTAAATTTCCCCCCTAAAAACAGACAAAGCAACTAAGCTATAAAACAAAACAAAACCAAACAAAAAAAGCCCCACAATAATCCATGGACAGCCTTTATCACAAAACTAGTTGATAAAGTATTCCCATAAATGCCCAAAATCCGAGTAGGTAGGAACAAAAAATCAACAGCTGCAAGACCTACTTGGTAGGAGCATCTATGCAGGGGAAAGGAGAATGACAAGACAAAGCATCTCACTCACCCTAAAATCTCAAAACAATCAACAGACACTCCCACAAAAGTTTCATAGACCAAAAGGAGAACACAGCTGCAACTGGGAGAATCTGCGTTCGATGAGTGCAAGGAGCTGGAGTGATAGGCTAACTCTCAAACTAACCATGCAAAGAGCCCTTCCAGAACAAAACTCCATACTGAGGAGATACCACTGGGTATAAAACTCAAATGGGCAGGTTACAAACAAAACAACAAAAAAGGAAAGTACAGATAAAAGTTGGAGAGAAGACAAAAACTAGGAGATCTCTAAAAGTAAGCCATCATATTTTAAACATTTCACAAAAACAACAGAAGAGACATCGTAGAGTCAGGAAGTTAGAAAAACTATTCTGAATCATGCCTCCCTTCTGAAAGTTCAGGAAAAACTAATTTCACATAAAAATAAGTAGCCCAAAAGGACTGAAGTAAAAATCCTAATGTTGTAGAAAAAAATGTAGAGTATAAGCAGAATAACATTCCTATACACAATGAAGGCACCTAAGAAATATAAGCCCAAAAAACAGCATAAAAGCAATAACCTAATCTTTCAAAATGGGCTTACAGACATTAAGGAAATGACTCAAACTATGAAAGAGCAACATAAATCAGAATTACAAAAACACAAATGAGGTGACAAAATCTAGGAAAAAATAAAAGAAAGAAAAGAAAGTCATTTCAGAAATGAAGACTAAATTAAAAGGAATAAACAAAGCAGACAATGCCTTAAAAGAAAAGAGAGGAGGAAAAGAAACAAAGATTTTTAAAAATTCTAAAGAAATTTAGAGAAATCAAGAAAGAAGTTGAAAAGAATTTGAGAGAGTAAAAAATGCAAAGCAAAGCAAAGCAAATATATGGATGAGTCCCCAAAGAGGAAAATCAAAGCAAGGGAACAGAATAAATACTAGAACCTACAGTCCAAGAAAACTTTCCTGAAAAAAAAAGTTAGAAACTATATAATGAAAGGGGACACCATGCACTTGAGAACATCAACCCCAAAAAATTAACACCAAGATATAGTCCAGTAAAACTGTTGGATTTAAAAGAAAAAAAAAATCTTGTCACATACAGGCAAAAAGAGTGACTCACTTAAAAGGGAAATAAAATTACTGTCATCATACTGGGCCAGCAATGCTTTATGCCAGGAAAAAAAAAAAAGGACTAACATACTTATGATTTCGACAAAAGAAAATGTGAGTCAAGAATTTTATATTTAGTTGAAAAGGACTTTAAGTATAAATTGTCAAAATTGCCAATATAAAGCAAATTGTCATAAAAAGCAAAAATGCTAAGAATATTATTCCCTTGAGTTCTTTCTAAGGAATCTACTAAGCAATAAGCTTCAGACAATCAAAATGACTGGAGAGACATTTAATGATGAGAATTACACATATATTTACTTGTTAAACTAAGGTCAACTGAGGGGTTCTGAGAAAGTGAATAGTATGCAAATGTTATGACATAAGCCCTGATAATCCAGACACAGTACAACTGTAAAATAAACATGGAGAGAATAGGGAGAGCATATGCAAAAAAAATAACCATCTTCAGTTAACATTTTGCTGATGATACTCCTAAAATTGGTATTCTGAGAATGTTAAGAATGTAATGCGAAATACAGCAATTCAAAAATTCTGTTTTATTCTAATTATTCTTAGTTGTCTTGAGAACCAAAATTCTTAGTAGAGAAAAAGGATATAGAGATTTAAGATAAGAGGTTAAGAAATATACTTGCTTCCTAAAATTAGAAGTAACAATTTGAACTCCAATTCAGCCTTGGAGATAACATAGGTTTGGTTCCAGACCACTGCAATAAAGCGAATTACACAAATTTTCTGTTATATTTACAATATGCTGTATACTAAGTGTGCACCTTAATTTACAAAATACTTTATTGCTAAAAAATTCTAACCACCATCTGAGCCTTAAGCTGGTGGAGGGTCTTGCCTCAATGTTGCTGCCTGCTGACTGATGAGGGTAGTGGTTGCTGAAGGCTGGGGTGGCTGTGGCAATTTCTCAAAATAAGACAATGAAGTTTGCCACATCGATTGTCACTTCCTTTCACTAAAGATTTCTCCATAGCATGCAATGCCGTTTGATCACATTTTACCCACAGTAGAACTTCTTTCAAAATTGGAGTCAGTCCTCTCAAACCCTGCCACTGCTTTATCAACTAAGTTGATGTTAATATTCTAAATCCTTTGTTGCATTTCAACAATGTTCACAGATCACCAGGAGTAGATTCCATCTTAAGAAACCACTTTCATTGCTCATTCATAAGAAGCAACACCTCATCTGTTAAAATTTTATCATGAGAGGTAGAAATTCAGTCATATCTTTGGACTTCACTTCTAAATCTAGTTTTCTTGCCATTTCCACCACATTTGCAGTTACTTCTACTGAAGTCTTAAATCCCTCAAAATCATTCATCAGAGTTGGAATCAACTTCTTCCACATTCCTGTTAATGCTGATATTTGACCTCCTCCCATGAATCATGAATGTTCTTAATAGCATCTAGAACGGTGAATCCTTTCCAGAAAGTTTTCAATTGACTTTGCTCAGATCCATCAGAGTAATCATTCTCTATGGCCGTTATAGCCTTATGAAATATATTTCTTAAATCATAAATCATAAGACTTGAAAGTTGAAATGACTCCTTGATTCATGGGTTAAAGAATGGATGTTATATTAGCAGGCATGAAAACAACATAAATCTTGTTGAACATCTCTGTCAGAGCTCTTGGGTGGCTGGGTGAACTGTCAATGAGCAGTCATATTTTGAAAGGGATCTTTGTTTCTGAGCAGTAGGTCTCAACAGTGGGCTTAAAATATTCAGTAAATCATGTTGTAAACATGTGCTGTCATCCAGGCTTTGCTGTTCCAGAGTTCAGACAGAGTAGATTTAGCATAATTCTTATGGGCCCTTAGATTTTCAGAATGGAAAATGAGCATTGGCTTCAACTTAAAGCTACCAGCTACATTAGCCCTTAACAAGAGTCAGCCTTTCCTTTGAACCCAGGCATTGACTTCTCTTTAGCTATGAAGTCCTACATGGCATCTTCTTCCAATAGAAGGCTGTTTCATCTACATTGAAAATCTGTTCTTAAATGTGGCCATCTTCACCAATTATCTGAGCTAAATCTTCTGGATATCTTGCTGCAGATTCTATATCAGCACCTCCTGCTTCACCTTGCACTTTTATATTATACAGATGGCTTCTTTCCTTAAACCTCATGAACCAACCTCTGCTAGCTTCAAATTTTTCTTCTGCAGCTTCCTCACCTCTCTTAGCCTTCAAAGAATTCCAGAAAAGTTCTAATTTTCATTAACAGTTAATAAAGTTATTCATGTAGAAGTGTATACAACAGAACACTACTCTTTATTTTATTTGTACTTTTTGGCCTGGGATATGGATTTTAAGTGGACATTGTCTGTACCAGCTTCACTAAAATAAAATATTAAAAATAAAAAAGTGCAGCTTCCTCACCTCTCTTAGCCTTCAAAGAACTGAAGAGAGTTAGTGCCTTATTTGAGATTAAGCTTGTTCATGGATAGGGGATGCTGTGGCTGATTTGATCTTCTATCCAGACCACTAAACCTTTCTCCTTATCAGGAATAAGGCTGTTTTGCTTTCTTATCATTTGCGTTCACTGGAGTAGCACTTTTAATTTCCCTCAAGAACTTATCCTTTGCAAAATGGAAAACTGGCACAAGAGGCCTACTGTTCACCCTGTCTGGCACAAGAGGCCCACCTTTCGACTTATCTCAGCTTTGGACAAGCCTCCCTCATTAAGTATAATCATTTCTAGCTTTTGAATTAAAGTAAGAGACCTGCATCTCTCCTTTCACTTGAACAATTAGAGGCCACTGTAGGGTTATTAATTGGCCTAATTTCAATATTGTTGTGTCTCAGGGAGTAGAGAGACCCAAGGAGAAGGAGAGAGATGGGGAACATGTGCTGTCATCCAGGCTTTGCTGTTCCAGAGTTCAGACAGAGTAGATTTAGCATAATTCTTATGGTCAGTGGAACAGTGAGAACAGTCACATTTATCAAGTTCACCATTTTATAGGTACACAGTTTACAGTGTCCCCAGAACAATTACAATAGTGACATCAAAGATCACAGATCATCATAATAGATATAATTAAAAAGTACGAAATATTGCAAGAATTACCAAAGTGGGACACAGGGACATAACAAATGCTGTTGGAAAAATGGCACTGATAGACTTGCTCAACACAAGGTTGCCACAAACCTTTAATTTGTGAAAAAACGTAATATTTGTGAAGCACAATAAAGTGAAGTACAGTAAAACAAAGTATGCCTGGATATTTATGATATATCATTTCCCACTAAAAGAAATCAGGCCTTCTTAGAGAAATTTTGGATTCTAGTCTGTGGCAGAAAATTCGATGAGATGAGTTTGGTTGTCAAAACAGCAAGAAAGCTATCAAAGATTACAGGCGTTGTGTCAAAAGATCCCAGAAGTCAACCTGAAGAGATCTCCACAGATCAAAGATGGAACAATTTAGTATTAATAGAAATAACAGCTCCAATGCATTGAAGCACATCAAAAATACTTACATGTTTAAATTGATGAGTTCATAATAATAGTAAAAAAAAGGGAAAAAAAGGCAAAGCGTTTCTATAGCAGGGTAGCATGAGGGATCTTTGTGGTGGTGGGACAGTTCTGTATTTTGATTCCTCTTTAACTGACAAGAAATATGCTCAACAGACATTTCTAATAAACTTTCCCCACCTCACCCAGAGTACCATGCCTTAGACAGCATCATTGGTCTTAATGGCCACTTTGAAATAGCCCTGTTATCCACAAAGATATGTCAAAATGCCATGTATTGTTCTACATTTAAAGAATAGACATATAACAGACATAAACTGAAGGGGCTTCCTGTCTCATGATTCTGCCCTTTGCCCTACCTCTGCTACCCCTTCCCCCTCTCAGGTTTCTTTGGGTAACAGACCCAGCCTCGGGGCCACAAGACAGGCAAATGATCTAATCTGATTAACCACAGGATCTCAGCTTCTGGCCTCCTGAGTCACAGAGCTAGAAGCTGAGCTGTGCATCTCGGCCTGCAGTGGGCCAGATTCCCAGTGCATGGAGAAAGCCCGGCTGCAGTCACAGAGGCACAGGGAACCAGAGGCAGGAGGTCCTGAGGGGGATCAAGTCCCCAACTCTCCCTTGGCTTCTATGACCACCCAGGCATCCTTGCATTAATCCCCTTTTCTAATTGAGAGAGTCTGAACTGTGTTCATGACACAACCAGAACTCTAGGCCAGGGGAAGGGTTTAATTGATAAAATTAGGCAGGTCTTCTACCGGTCATAAACAATTATGCATTATGATGCAGAGAGCAATATTTGAAAAGATACATTTTAATACCCCGAATCACAAAACCATAATGTCATTAAGGATATTTCAAATTGCACTCAGATGAAAGATCACAAAACACCTTCCTTTATAAAAGAATGTACTTATTCCCCAATCTTTAGTATGCAATGAGTACAAATCAAATATTTGCCTTGAAAAGCAAATAAAATGTTAAAAACAATATAACGGGGAAGCGGGAGTGGCTCAGTCGATAGAGCCCCCGTTTACCATATGGGAGGCCCTGGGTTCGCTTCCCGGAGCCTCCTTGTGAGGGCAGGCCGGCCTGCGCAGCCTAGTGGGCTGATGCAGCAAGCCCTCACAACAAGAAGCGGGTGTGGCTCAACCGGTAGAGCCCCCGTTTACCATGTGTGAGGCCCCGGGTTCGCTTCCCGGGGCCTTCTTGTGAGGGCAGGCTGGCCCGCGCGGCGCGAGGGGCTGATGCAGCGGGACCTCACAGCGAGGGGAAGATAAGCAGACACAGAGAAGACACACAGCGAATGGACACAGCAAGCACAAGCAGCAAGGGGGGGATAAATAAATAAATAAATAAATCTTTAAAAATAAATAAATAAATAAATAAAAATAAAATAAATAAATAAATAAAAAACAATATAACGTGCTCTTTTCTGCTTGACTTGAGCAGAACTTGTGTTTTTATTTAAAAAAGTTATTGAAGTATATCATTCATACATGAACATACATAAACAATAAGTGTATAATAAAAGTTGTGAACTTACAAAACAAACTTGCATAACATTATACAGGGCTCCCATACTTTACCCCACCGCCAATACCTTGCATTGCTGTGAAAAATGCTAACAAATTATAACAGCATCCTCAAAGTATTACTAATTACTATAGTCTGTATCTTACTTTTGGTGTATTTTTCCTCCAACCCACCCTATTATCTTTTTTTGTTCATAAATGATACAATTTATCTAAAGTGTACAGCCAATGGCATATGGTATAATCACAGAGCTGTGCATTCATCATCTCAAACAATATTTGAGCATTTTCATTACTCCAGAAGAAAAAAGAAAAAGAAAAAACAACAAACCACTATCATACCCATATGTTAGCACTATTAATTACAAATCCTATGATGTGCTTTCACCAATTCTATTTATTTCCAAACAACATTTGCCAATTCTGCACAGATTAAACCACAGTTTTTCCACCCTCTAACCACATTTTATTCTATGGTTATTTATATTCTAGCTATTAACTCCACGAGTTTGCTCATTATATTTAATTCATAATAGCAAAATCATACAATATTTGTCCCTTTGTGCCTGGCTTGCTTCATTCAACATAATGTCCTCCAGGTTCATCCATGTTGTCATATGCCTCATGACTTCATTTCTCCTTGGAGCTGAATAATATTCCATTGTGTGTATATACCACAATGTGTTTATCCTTTCATCAGTTGATGGACACCGGGGCTGTTTCCATCTTTTGGCAATTGTGAATAATGTCACTATGAACACTGCTGTGCAGATGTCTGTTCGTGTCACTGCCCTCAGTTCTTCTGGGTATATACCTGGTAGTGGTATTACCGGGTCACATGGCAGATCTATATCCAACTTCCTTAGAAACTGCCAAATAGACTTCCACAGTGGCTGACCCATTCTACATTACCACCAACAGTGTATAAGCATTCCCATCTCTCCACCTCCTCTCCAACACTTGTAGTTTTGTTTTAATAGTGACCATTCTATTAGATATGAAATGATAACCCATTGTAGTCAGTTTTGATTTCCATATCTCTAATATCCAGTGATGATGAGCATTTTTTCATGTGTTTTTTCGCCATTTGTATTCCTTTAGAAAAACGTTTATTTGGGTCTTTTGCCTATTTTTTAATCAGATCATTTGTTTTTTTATCATTGAGTTGTAGGATCTCCTTATATATCATGGATATTAGGCCCTTGTCAGATGTATGATTCCAAATATTTTCTCCCATTGAGTAGGTTGCTTTTTTAACCCTGACAGAGTCCTTTGAGGTGCAGAAGAGTTTAATTTTGAGGTCCAATTTATCTTTTTTTTTTTCTTTTGTTGCTTGTGCTTTGGTTTGTGAGAACCCCACCTTCTACATGGTCTTGTAGATGCTCCCTATCTTTTAGAATTTTATGATCCTGACTTTTAGGTTTAGGTCTTCGATCCACTTTTGAACTGATTCTTGTATAGAGAGTGAGATAGGGGTCCTCTTTCATTCTTTTGGCTAAGGATATCCAGTTCTCCCAGCGCCACTTGTTGAAGAGACTTTTCTGTCCCAGAAAAGTGAACTTGGTAGGCTTATCAAAAATCAGTTGACCATAGACATGAGGGTCTATTACTGAACCCTCAATTCGATTCCATTGATCAATGGGTCTATCTTTACGCCAATCCCATGCTGTTCTGACCACTGTAGCTTTATAATACACTTCAAGTTCAGGAAGCAGGAATCCTCCAACTTCTCTCTCCTTTTTTAGGGTGTTTTTTGACTATTTGAGACCCTCTTCCCTTCCAAATAAATTTGGTAATTGACTTTTCTATTTCTGTAAAATAGAATGTTGGGATTTTTATTGGTATTGCACTGAATCTATAAACCAGTCTGGGCAGAACTGACATCTTCATGATGTTTAGTGTTCCAGTCCATGAATACAGAATGTCCTTCCATTTGTTTAGGTCTTCTTTCATTTCTTTTGGCAGTGTTTTGTAGTTTTCTGAATACAGATCCTTTACATTTCTGGTTAAATTAATTCCTAAATATCTGAATCTTTTTGTTGCTATTGTAAATGGAATTTTTTTCTTGATTTCCTCCTCAGCTTGCTCATTACTAATGTATAGAAACACTACTGGTTTTTGCATGTTGATCTTGTACCCTGCCACTCTGCTGAACTAATTTATTACCTGCAATAAGTTTGCTGTAGATATTTCCAGATTTTCTAAACAGAGGATCATGTCATCTGCGAATAGCGAGAGTTTTATTTCTTTTTCCAATTTGGATGCCTTTCGTTTCTCTTGCCTAAATGCTGTAGCTAAAACTTCTAGCACATTGTTGAATAACAGTGGTAATATCCTTGTCTTGTTCCTGATCTTAGATTTCCACCTCTCCCCATTAAGTATGAATTTTGGCTGTAGGATTTTCATATATGCCCTTTATTGTAGTGGGGAATTTTCCTCTATACCTATCTTTCAAAGTGTTTTTTCTCAAGAAAGGATGTTGGATTTTGTCAAATGCGTTTTCTGCATGGATTGAGATGATGTGGTTTTTTTTTCCTTCAATTTGTTAATGTGGTGTATTATGTTAATTGATTATCTTATATTGAACCATTGCATACCAGGAATAAAACCCACTTGATTGTGGTATATAATTCTTTTGATATACTGTTGGATTAGATTTCCAAGTATTTTGTTGAAAATTTTTGCATCTATTAAAGAGATTGGTCTGTAATTTTTTTCTTGTAGTATCTTTATCTGGCTTTGGTATTAGGGTGATGTTGGCTTCATAAAATGTGTTGGGTAATTTTCCCTCCTTTCAATTTTTTGGAAGAGTTTAAACAAGATAGGTATTAATTCTTCTCAAAATGCTTGGGAGAATTCACCTGTAAAGCCATCTGGTCCTGGACTTTTCATTGTTGGAAGAATATTGATGACTGACTTCATCTTTTTACTTGTGATTGGTTTGTTGAGTTCCTGTATTTCTCGTGGAGTCAATGGAGGTTGGTTGTGCAGTTCCAGGAATTTGTCCATTTCATCTAGGTTGTCTAGTTTATTGGCATATAGTTTCTCATAATATCCTCTTATGATCCTTTTATTTCTGTGGGATGAGTAGTAATGTCCCCCCTCTCATTTCTGATTTTATTTATTTGCCTCCTCTCTCTTTTTTTACTTTGTTAGTCTAGCTAAGGGTTTGAGGATTTTATTGATCTTCTCAAAGAACCAGATTTTGGTTTTGTTGATTTTCTCTACTGATTTTTTTGTTGTTCTCAATTTCATTTATTTCTATTGTAATCTTTCTTCTTTCTTTCCTTTTGGGGATTGGTTTGCTGTTCTTTTTCTAGTTTCTCCAGTTGTTCAGTTAGGTCTTTGATTTTAGTTCATTTTTCTTTTTTAATTTAGGCATTTAGGGCTGTAAATTTCTCTCTCAGCACTGCCTTTGCTGTATCCCCTAAGTTTTGATAGGCTGTGTTCTCGTTTTCATTCATCTCAAGATATTTACTAATTATTTCTCTTGCAAATTCTTCTTTGACCCACTGATTGCTTAGGTATATGTTTAGCTTCCTTATGTTTGTGAATTTCCCCCTTTCCAGCAATTTCCAGCTTCATTCCATTATGATCAGAGACAGTGATTTATATAATTTCAATTTTCCTAAATTTATTGAGAGTTGTTTTGTGGCCCAACATGTGGTCTATCCTGGAGAAAGATCCATGAGCACTTGAGAAGAATGTATAACCTGCTGATTTGGATTACAATGTTTTTTACATTCGTTAGGTCCTGCTCATTTATCACATTGCTCAACTTCTGTTTCCTTATTGATCTTCTCTGTCTAGTTGTTCTATCTATTGATATAAGTGGTATGTTAAAGTCTCCAACTATTATTGTAGAGACATCTATTTCTCCTTTCAGTTTTGCCAGTTTCCTCATGTATTTGGGCACCTGGGTTAGGTGCAGAGATATTTATGACTGTTAACCCTTCTTGATGGATTGTCCCTTTTTTAAATATATAATGGCCTTCTTCATCTCTTATCACTTTTTTGCATTTAAAGTTTGTTTTGTCCAACACTAGTGGAGACATCCCTGCTCTCTTTTAGTTACCGTTTGTGTGAAATATCTTTTTCCAACCTTTTACTTTCAGTCTATTCGCATCCTTGGGTCTAAGGTGAGTCTTCTGCAGACAGCATATGGATGGCTCGTGTTTTTTTATCCACTCTTTCAGCCTATGTCTTTTGATTGGGGAGTTTAATCCATTAACATTCAATGCTATTACTGTGAAGACATTACTTCAACCATTTTATCTTTTGGCTTTCATATGTCATATCTTATTTTTGTCTGTCTTTTTACCCTTTTGGTTATCCTTTTTGGTAGTCTTCACTTCTGCAGTCTCCTCCAAGCCTCTCTTATCTTTTCTGGCTGCAGAACTTCCTTTAGCATTTCCTGCAGAGTTGGATTCTTGTTTATGACTCTCTCAGTTACTTTTTACCTGTGAAAATTTTAAACTCACCATCATATTTGAAGGACAGTTTGGCTGGATAGAGAATTCTTGGCTGGCAGTTTTTCTCATTTAGTACCTTAATTATATCATACCACTGGCATTCTCGCCTCCATGGTTTTTGAAGAGAAAGTCACACTAAGTCTTACTGGGCGTCCCTTATGTGTGATGTTTTGCTTCTCCCTTGCTGCTTTCAGAATTTTCTCTTTATCTTTGGCATTTGTCATTCTGAATAGCCTGTGTCTTGGGATAGATCTACTTGGATTTATTCTAATTGGAGTACACTGTGTTTCCTGGACACATATATTCATGTCTTTCATAAGAGTTGGGAAATTTTCAGCCATTATTTCCTCAAATACTCTTTCTGCCCCTTTTCCCTTCTCTTCTTCTTCTGGAACTCCCATAACACGTATGTTGGTGCACTATGTGCTATCTTTCAACTCCCTGAGCCCCTGCTCAATTTTTTCCATTCTTTTCTCTCTGTTCTTCTCTCTTTTCAATTTCAGCTGTTTTGTTCTCTACATCACTAATTCTTTCCTCCATGATTTCAAATCTGCTGTTGTATGCCTCTCTCGTATTTTTAATCTCACTTACTGAATCTTTTACTCCCATAAGCTCTGTTATTTTTTTATCCAAAGTTTTAAATTTTTCTTTGTGCTCACCCAGTGTCTTTTTCTTTTTAGATACTGGGGCCGGGGATTGAATCTGGGATCTCATATGTGTTTTCCATTTGTTTACTTGTTGTTGTTGTTTTTTTAGGAAGCACAGGGAACCAAACCTGGGACCTCCCATGTGGGAAGCAGGCACTCAATTGTTTGGGCCACATCCATTCCCCCATTGTCTTCTTAATGTCTTTTATTTCTTCAGCCATGTTGTCCTTCAACTACATGACTTGATTTAGATTTGTATGAATCTCAATGATGAGTTGTTTCAAGTTCTGTGCCTTGTCTAGACCTCTGATTTGTTCCTTTGCCTGAGAAAAATCTTCCTTTTTCTTAGTATGGTTTGTAATTTTTTTGCTGATGTCTAGGTATTTTATTACAATGCTGAGTTTACTCTGATGTTCAGTTTCTCTCTCTTGCCTAGGGATTTACTGTTAAGTACCTTTTTCTACCACTGTTCTTTAGCTCTTCGTTCAACTTGCTATAGATATTTATATTTGCTCCTGTTTAACTGTTCAAACCAGGACTAAATACCCAGTAATGGGGTACAGGCCAGTTTCCAAGCGCCTTAGCGAGGGGGCAGTAAAGGCTCCTGACTCTTTATTTATTATTATTTTTCCCTTTTTTCCGTGAACTTTTCTGGTCTGTCAGAAGATGGTGCTCTTTGGCAGATCTCTCAGGTAAGACCCTGGGTGATAAGGGGGAATGCATTCATTGTAACTCAGCCTGGGGTGGGAAGGGCAGTGCAGAAGCAATGTCCATAGGGCCTGCCAAGCCTAGCAAACAAACTTTCTTAGAAGCTGTTCTCCTCCCTTTGCCTGCAGCAATCAGGGCATACAATGACTAAGAAGGCAAATTATCTTTAGCTCCTTGCAGGCTCTCAGGGCATACAATGAGGGGACCTACATGGCCTGGAAGTGTGAGATCCATCCAAGGCAGCAGAGTTCCCTGGCCAAAATCTGTATTTGCTGTAGGCTATGTCCCTCCCACTCCCTTCACTTGGGGAAGAAGCCACCTACCAGGGGCTGGAGGACCCCTTGCTGTTTGTTCAGAGGGTGGGGGGATGGGCATCAGCAGCTGCTGCTACAGCTTTATTTATGGGATTTTTTCCAGTCAGCCAGACTCCTTTCCCTTGCCCCTCTCTCTTCTAAGTGCTGTCTTGCCTTCCCCTGGTGTCCTAAGCCCCAGAACAGCCCTCCAGACAGTCTCCATCTTTCCTCTAGCTATTTTTCTGGGAGAGAAGTGATCCCCCTGCCTCTCTAATCCTCCATCTTCCGGGAAATCCAAGCAGACTTCTTTTTAAAACTGCTTTTATTAAATACTGAATAACTACAACAGATGTATAAAATGTGTCTACAAGATAAAGGATCACAGCATCACACATATTTACACATTCACTACCAAGTTTAAGAATAAGATGATGACTTTTAAAGTTTCCTCTCCAATTCCATTTCTTTCCTAGAATAGTAATTCATATTCTCAATTTTATTATTCTTCCTTTTCTTGATACTTTCACTTTACTGTTATCTTTTACAATGCCTTGTTTATATTTGTCTGTTTCTGAACTACCTATAATTGGAAAACTCTGAGACTTTTTTTTTTCCCCAACGGTGTTGTATCAACTGTAGTCAATTCATTTCACTACTGAACAGTATTTCATTGGTTTAACACACCACAGTTTATCCATTCTACTCAGCTTTTACTACTTCTTCAGGAGTGACTTGGCTGCTCTTGATCTTTTGACCTTCCATAAAAATTTTCAGGTTTTAGCAAAATTAACCAACAATTCCAACAATGCTGGAAATCTGATTAGAATTTTAATAAACCTATAAATAATTGGAGAAAATTGCTATCTTTTACAACAATGAATCTTCAAAGTTCACAAAAAATGTTCTATCTTTCCATTTTTTATGCCTTTATATCTTTCAATAAAATCTTAAAATTTTCTCCTTTGAAAGTCTAACAAATTTTGTTACAAAATATTTGTTGGATACTTCAGATTCTTTTTTCCACCTGAAACAGTATCTTTTTAAAACTACATTTTCTTGGATTTACAAATATGCAACTGATTCTTATTTATTGATTCCCCACTCCCCCTTGGGACTGCCATGTGGAAGGCAGGTGCTCAACTGCTTGAGTCACATTTGCTTCCTGCTCGTTTTTGTTATTTTTTTCTCATTGTTTGCTTGCTGTTTTGCTCGATGCCTGCTAGTTGTCTTCTCATTGTTTGTTTGTCTTCTTTAGGAGGCACTAGGAACCAAACCTGGGAATTCCCATGTGGAAGGTGGGCACCCAACTGCTTGAGCCACATCTGCTCCCTATTAATTTTTAAATACAACAAATACAATATTCATCAGGAGAGGTAATAATGGGCATCCTGGTTTTATTTATGATATTGATAATAAATAAATATTGATATTTGCTTTGTTTTTATAATGCAAAAAAAAAATGTAGTAGTTGTGATTGATCATTTATAGTTCCTTAAATTGGTATTCCATCTACTGCCAAAAAAAAAAAAAATCTAGTATAGTATTTAAATGTCTATGGTTGAACAATTAAAAACTCTTCTGAGAAACAAAAAAATCAGAGGTCATATAAAGAAGTTGTTGATGAGAAGAGGAGTTAAACATAAGAGATGGCTAAAAGAAAAATTCCAAAAAATGTTTTTCAAAATGGCACGACATTAAAATAAATGTATAGCATCTAACTTTTGTTATATTGTTGTTATTTTTTATTATTCAGTATTATAGAACCACAACTCATTCATGCTTTCTGGATATTTATTTAGTCTACGCCAATTAAGTTCTTGATACCATGTCAGGTACTGTGTTGGGTACTGTGGATGGTATAAGCATGAAGGTAATGAGCCACTCCATGGAAGCTCTTATCACCTAATCACACTTTAAATACCAGTCTGAGACATGCCATTCACATTTCTAAAGAAAAACATCAACTCAGGAAACTTAGCAGGAAAAAGATGTCCAGTTTCTTATAGGTTTTATCAGAAAGCTGTATAAGATATTAACTTTTCTGCACCAAAGTTTTGTTTAAAATACGTTTTTTTCCCTACAGTTGTTTTACTTCTGTCCCTTTTACCTAAAATCCTTTAATAGTGTCCCACTTTGTGTTTTGTTCTAAAGAACACTGCTCCTGTAGAGTCCATACCTGAGAGACTCCTCACTAAAGAGATTCCATGCTTAAATAAGTTAAGGAAATGTGACATACTCTATTTGCCAGGAGATTCATACTGCATATTATCACACGAAAAAACTGAAGTTTTGAATAAAGAAAAATAAGGAAATCCACTAACTTTAACTCAGAACTTCCCGTTTTCGAGCACAACTTTTCCCATCCACTTTGTCTTTCTTTTTTTGCACAAGATAAAGGTTTCAAATAACAATAAATGAAGTACTAAAATTGGTTCCAAATCTTAGAATCAGGCAATGTTTAAACTATGGGTTATTTTCTTTCTGCAAAACTGTTATTTCTGTGAACCTGCAAATTCCATAACAAAGGGATCCCACCCTGATTTAAAAGACTCTCAACAAGGAAGACTCTCATGAAATGAAGGTTAATTTTGTAATATCTTGGTTTAACTGGTTCAAGTTGTGGACAAAAGTGGGAAATCCAAAACTTACCATTATATAAATCTCTAAAAGAAAAGAACCTACAAATTTCCCTTGAGAAAAGTAAAATTTACCAACTATTTCTACTATCAACTATTTTTTCTAAGTCAGACCATAATATTCTAAAGAATATATCTAGCATCAAATATTGCATTCTTTAAATGCAAAAATTATTTCCTGTAGGATACTGAGTGTAGTTTCTGGAGATGCCTAGAGCCACAGCAATGACTACTGGCCAAACTCTTAGACCTAAACTCCTGGAAAGCTCACATAAGTCACTGATTAATAATGTTGTTATGTATGTCTGAGACAGTGGGTCAAAATGTACCAGGCTGTCTGCACTGTTTAAAGTAAACAGCAAGATTTATGATGTACACCTCATATATGGTCTAAGGTCCCAAGACTCAGTTAAGACCAGGTCTGGTCTTAAGGCAGGAATATGCCTATGTGACCAGTTTCCTATTAGAACTCTAGACTGTACCCTGCAAATGGGCTTCCCTGGGGAGACATAACTTGCACATGTTTCTAAGATTTGCAACTAGAGAGAAAGGCATATCTGTATGAGCCTCACAAAGGGAGGACTTGGAAGCCAAGTCTGGCTTCTCTAGCTTTTGCTGGTATATATCTTTTTCATGATGTTCCTGTACTCTATCCGTTGCTGTAGCAATAAACCTTAGCTGTGAGTACAACTTTATATTGAGATATGTGAGTCCTTCCAGCAAATCACTGGAGGGTTGTTATGGGACCCCCAAAACAGATAAGGTTAAAAGAATTTGGTTTGGGTGCGGATGTAGCTCAAGTGATTGAGCACCTGCTTCCCAAGTATGAGGTCCTGGGTTCGATCCTTGGTACCTCCTAAAAACAAAAACAAACAAACAAAAAATCCAACTCTCATTGGGGAGTGGATGTAGGCCAGTGGGTGAGCACCTGCTTCCCATGTACAAGGTCCTGGTTCAATCTCTGGTGCCTTCTTTAAAAAATAATAAAATTAAAATTAAAGAATTTGTTTTGTCATAATGTTTTTCTTATTTTTCAGAATCTCCTTAAATGAATAAATCAACATGCAGTAAAGATTTAACATAGCTGGTTTGAGAGTGCTATCCTTAAAAAGGTCGCTTGCAAGACTGGCCCTTTGGATGGCATCTGGGAACTTGACTGATAAACAGTTTCCTACACTGATAAAAAAATTTACCCTAAGTGATAAGCATGTCTCACTAGGCCTAGATCTGTGCAAATAATGTAGTTTATGCTAAATACCTGTTTTCCTTCTGGGAGTCAAGAATTTTGCTATGTACTAGGCAAATGTGACCAGACCCCAATAAAAATCTTAGGTAGTGAATCTTCTAATGAGCTTCCCTGGTAGACAACATTTCACGTATTGTCACAATTTGTTGCCAGAGAAACTAAGCACATCATACATTATATGTAACTCCATAGAGAGAGAACTCTTGGAAGCTTGCACCTGGTTTCCTCCAAACTTCACCCATGTACTTTTTCCCTTTGCTGACTTTGCTTTGTATCCTTCTGGTATAATAAACTCTAGCTGTATGACTATATGTTGTGTCCTCCTGGCCAATCAATGAACTTGGGAATGGTTTTGGGGAACCCCAAAACAATCAGCATATTAAAGCAGAAGTGATTGTCTATTAATCCAAATGCTTAAGTTCAAATTTGGATTGAAATTTCAGTTCTGACACTTGCTAATTATGTAATGCTAGCAGCGTTATTTTATCTGTATAAACCTGGGCCTCTTTATTCCTTTAAGTGAGAAAAATAATGCCCACCTTATAGTCCCATTCCACTAAATTAAATGAGGTAATGCACAAAACACTCACACATCATAGTACATATTAAATGGTATTTATAGAGGCACTTTCTTAGATGAAAAAAACCTTTTATATGTGTGCTGATGCAGTGAGAATTCAAATGCCATTTGGAGTACCACAAAGAGAAGCTCAGATGAGCTCTGACCCTGCATCTTCAACACTGGCTCTGGGAGTGATTTCCAGACTGCACGAGAGGATCGTTGGCTACACCAAAGCAGGTCAAACCCTATAAAATAAATATCTGTTTCTGAACCTGGTCTTCATTTAGTTTCACATGAACCTCCCTATTGAGAAGTGAATATACTAATTAACTGATACTAGAGCTATGCTTGACAGTTACATTTCTAAAATTATTAAACTGGATTTTTAGTAAAAGTCATTCTTTTTTTTTTCCCACAGGGAAATACAGGAATTCCTTTATTTCAGAAGACTGTTGGACTTGCGGGAAGATGGCTGACTGGTAAGACACAGGAATCTCTTCTCCAGAAAAATAGCTAGAGAACAGGCTGAAACAGCCCCAAAATAGATCTTCTAGGGTTTAGGACAGCAGGTGAAGGCTGCACACCACCCAGAGGAGAGAGGGATGAAAGAGGGAAATCGCAACCACAGAACTGTGAGTTGGAATCAGCAGCGACTGCTGCTGCCGGCACCCTCCCCCA